>JAQZBX010014933.1:0-38074 GCA_029593785.1 Cabassous unicinctus
CGAATGGACACAGCAGCACAAGCAGCAAGGGGGGGATAAATAAATAAAATAATAAATAAATCTTAAAAAAACAAACAAACAAAAAAAAACACTTACCACATATCCTGACTTGAAGAGACCTGAAACATATGTGGGGGAACAAAAATAATTATTAATTTAAGACAATTACAAAAGAGATGTTACACTATAACTTATATTAATTGCTAAGTAAATTTAGGAAATACGGTTATAAAGTTTGGAGGTAAGACTGGTCATTTTGGGGTAGGAGGAGATGGTTCTAGAAGGCTTTGAAAACTAGTTAGAATTTGTTTCAGTTTTTTGGAAAAGGGTCAGTTTTGGAGAAATGACGGCTGAGGTAAGACCTTGGGGAAATGAACAGTGATGAAACACACACTTGTGTAAATGTATGCGTGCACATGGACACAGATGGAATTTCAAGATGTCTTAGTGCATCTGTGGTTAAAGTAATTTGCCTGAAAGGCAGTTTGAGAAGCTGAGAGTGTTTAGAGAGAAGAATATAGGGATATCAACTGGGCCTTTGAACTGTAAGATAAGGAGCTTGGAGTTAGGTCGCTAAGCAACCAGGAAACCCTGAGCAAGGAACTTTCAGAACAAAACAATATAGAACCCCAAGGAATGGGTTAGCCTATAAAACTCAGCTACCACAAGATTAGCAATGAAATCAACTTATTATCAGGTCTTGTACCTGAAATCTGTCCCTGAAATTCTCTTGATTACAATTACCTGAGGAACTAGGTTAGGGATTGGGGTTCTGTGTTGTTGCTTCCACTCCAAGCTAGCAGGGTCACTGCGTCTGCATGGAAACTTTGCTTGAGTTTCTGCTTTGCCCGTATCTCTGGACATTGGGGTTTCCTGTTCTGGGGTCCAAGGAATGGATCTTAGAGATCCTGCAAACACCCTGAAATTATCTGCAAAATGTGTATGCTTATGTTTGCATGCATTTCTTTTTTCCTAGGAAGAGAGCCCATAGCTGGGGTCTACCGTCTCATAAAAGACCAGTTCTGGATGCCGAATGTCATATATAACACCCACAATTCAGATGCACAGTCCTAGATACTTAGCTGCTCTTTTGCTCCAGCTGGGAGATGCTGAGCTTCTCTCTCACTTCCCACAGAGGCATCGTCACAGTTTAATATTCTGTCATCTTTTTAAATTTTTAGGTAACTGACTACAGGAATGACCACTTTTCAGATGGAACCCCACACCCTTGCCCTCCTTCTTGCAGTAATTGGGTTGGGTCAGGTCATTCCTTTACCACTTGTAACTTTTTAAACCAACTGCCCATTTGTGTATTGAGAGCTTAAACGTGGTGGAAGTGAGGACAATCAGAACTGTCAAAGTGCTTCTCCATTTAGAAACATTGCAGCACTGCAGGCAGGGCAAGCAATGATGAGGATTTAGGAAGCCCGGTTCAGGAACTTGAACCTCTCCTTCTCCCTGATGTTTCTACTGTGGAAATGAGCAGCCAACCCCAGGCAGCAGCTGTCAGCACTGGAAATCTGGCCGCGGAGCTGTGCTTTGGCACCACATCCCCTTCTCCACCCCCATGGCAACCCAGCATACTTTGGATGCTGAGTACCTCAAATGCCTGAAGTCAACGCATGGGTCTTATTGCAAATGAATCCCAGAGAAGCAAAGAGAAAAATGAAGTTCCATGGGCAGTGTTCCAGAGGGCCTCGTGAGACGTTTATCCAGATAGAAGGCAGGGTGGCTGTGATGTTTCACATCACTCAGGAGTTATTTCACATTCACAAGTCTGATAATTTATTCTACCTAAACTGACATGACAGGAACAGAGGCTTGTAACGGAAAATTTTCTACCTGGATCTTTTATGAGTTCAGCAAAGATATAAACATCCTCATTTTTCACACGAGAATAAAAACTGTTAAATGTACATCCAATGTTTTGCAATCTTTCAAGTCAAGGAGCATTTCAGGAGATTCTGTTTTAGTCGATCTTTTAAACCTAAAAGCTGCTGCTCTAAGGTCATTTACTTTTCATGTTACTGAAAGCTGGGGATACACTTTAAAAGTAATAAAATTCAAATAGAGCCCATGGGGGACTAGGAGATGGGCTTTCAGAGGAGGTTGATTCATTCCATTTCAGTCACAGTAAGTTTAAAGAGAAAGCAAGACAGGGAGACTAGACAGAAGATGAAGAACAAAATGACATTCAAGAGCCACCCTCTCAGCTGTGGGTTCTCATGAATCATGAAGCCATACATGAAAAGCACTGTCACTCAAAGGAGGGTTCTGGCATAGAAACACCTACACTAAATCTGCTTTTTCATTTCCCTCCTGACAGTCACAATTTGTGTATTTTACTATTTCCCTTTTTTATATGAAAGCCAGAGGGCTTTGTAGAAGAGTAAGCTGTTTTCACATGGTGTTTCTTGTTTGAATAAATTGTTATGTGAAAAAGAAAAACAAAACAAAAAACTAGAAACTGGCATTTCATAATTCTCTGAGAAAATAAAAACGCAAGCAGCCTGAGATTATAGTGCATGCATTTGGTTTTAGCATTTCATATGTGTACTATAGTGTTGGTAATTATGAACGAACTTTCCAGGACAGGAAAAACAATAAAGTACCTACATGCAAAATTCTACTTAGGTAGCCAAGCAGATGTGAATAGCTGCAACTCAGGTAAACCTCTGAGCTCGGCGAGAAGCTGGATCAGAAGGTTTGGTGCTATGTGCCAGCAAGCTGCACAACGAGGCCCACCCCCAAAGCTGTTGGCTCCAAGTTCATCTTTTTACGTAATATTTTGCTAGCAGAAGACAGTCCTGGGATTCAGAATATTATTTTGAAATTTAGGATTAGTACCTAAAACATCAATAGAGGAGTGGAAACATTTAACTAATTGGCTAAAGGAACCTAAGTTCAAAATAAGAACTGTGAGTGGCAGGGTATAGAGTACTATAGAAACGTCTATACCTTCCAACATAGCTTCTAACACCAACTATGTGGGTACAAAATTTCAGTCAGCAACTGCAAAGATGGCAGTAAGTCAATCATTTCAATTCTGACTCTATCTGGAGTTAGGCCAGACTCCACAGGTTCAGGGCAGAGCTCTACAACATTGCCCTTCAGGGACCAGCACTGACAAGTTTGGAGGTCCCCAGTGTACCCTCACTTCTGACTAACCAGCTACAAATTCGGGGATTTCCACGACCCATTGGGTTCAATAATTCTGTAGAACAACTCACAGAACTCACTTACGATTATATTTGTCTTATGGTAAAAGGATATGGAATAAGAAGCAGCCAAAAAAAAAAAAAAACATGCAAAGGGTGAGGTCTGAGAGGATCTCAAATGCAAGCTTCACTGTCCTCTCCACATGGAGTCAGATGGTGCATCACCCTCCAAGCACAGCGATGTTATTTCCCTATCATGGAAACTCTGATGATCCAGTTTATATGGGGGTCTCATTAGATAGGCATGATTGATAGAATCAGTGTCCACTTGGTTGAACTCAATCTGCAGCTCCTCCGCCTCTCATAGGTGGGCTTAGATGACATGGCTCAAAACTCCAACCCCTAATCACAAGGTTGGCGGTTCTGGTGGGGCTACCTGGACCCTAAAGCTGCAAGTGTGGCTGGCCCCACCCTGCCTTCTTGTTAGCATACGAAGAAGTATCAGGTGTGGTCCTGGGCCCTCAGGAATAGCAAAAGACACTCGTATTCTATGAAATCCCAGGAACTGGGACATAGGCCAGGGAAATTTTTCATTAAACTGCACAGAAGTTATAAACTCTTCCTATTCTGTATAGATAGCTTTGTTAATATGAATATAATCAGACCTTCCACTCCTTCTGCAGAGATAGTTACTAAAGTTCAGAGACATGGTGAAAACACTAGGTTCTTAAAATCTCCACTTCTGGTTCTTCTGCAGGAGTCATCTTCCAGAGAGTTTCTTCCTTTCAGGAGAGTAATTCTCACACAGAATATGGAATTCAGAGAGTAAATATAAAAGTAAATATATTCTATATGAACATAGAATAAAGCAGTCAGTATGAACTCAGGGCAGCTAGAAAAAAGGATGAGTATATAATATGCATTTGGTCTTGTGCTGTGAGCCTTACTTTACATACATAATTTTCTTTAACTTCCATTTTGCTCATTGGTACACTCCCCATTATCATCCCCATTTTAAAGCAGAGGAAAGTAAGGCCAACAGATAAAGACCTTCAGATTTCAGAGCCTATGCTCAATCACTGTCCATCATTGAATGTAATGCATATAAAAAATTTGGTGGAATTGGGAAGCGGATGTGGCTCAGGCAACTGAGCTCCCGCCTACCACATGGGACGTCCATGGTTCGGTTCCCGGTGCCTCCTAAAGAAGACAGTGAGCTGGCGTGATGGGCAGGCTCAGCAATGTGACACAACAAGATGATGCAACAAGAGACACAAGAAGAAAAACATAATGAGGGACAACAAAAAGCAGGGAGCAGAGGCTCCCGGTGCCTCCAAAAGAAAACGAGCTGACACGATGGGCAGACGTGGCAAGCTGATGCAACAAGATGATGCAACAAGAGACACAAGAAGAAAAAACATAATGAGAGACACAACAAAGGAGGGAATGGAGGTGACTCAAGAGATTGGGCACCTCCCTCCCACATCGGAAGTTCTGGGTTCAGTTCCCGGTGCCTCCTAAAGACACAGCACACAGCAAGCGCAAACAACGACGGGGTGGGGAGAAATTAAAAAAAAAAAAAAATGGTGGAATTTTCGTCTTAGGTAGAATGTTTTTTTTCATTTTGATATCATTAAATTCCGTAAAGGCAAAAGTGACCGCAAAAGTAATAACCACTTCAGTCCCTTTCCCTGTGTACAGCAGAGCAAACCCCTATCAAGCAGTAGGAATCCGCTTTTGAACCTGTGCTGAACCTGGGCTTGGGAATTTATTTTAGGGAGCTTGAGAGTCATGGGCCAGTAATGGTTTTTGCAGAAGGACTGACTTCATGGCTCAAATGCTCTAGATATTTGTCCAAACTTCTCTTTAGCCTTGATCACTTGCTGAAGGTTCAACCAAGTTTTAAACTTTGAGATCACAACCCTGTGATCAGAAATCTTTTAAAACTCTGGACTCACATTTGCATCATAAACAGAACATGAGTTTCAGAGATGTGAAAAATGCCAATGGAAGCTGCTTGTTTAATTTTATCAAGCTACTTTTTTAGAGGGTGCCGACAGCTCTGCAGAAACAAGTACTAGCAGCTTGAGCTGGCAAACCTCCATTCTGTGGCTTTTTCTTTAGGTGGTGTATCAGTAGATTAGCCCAGCCTGAGTTTTGCTTTTGTGTTTTGTACCAAGGCCCAGAGGTCTGAGGAGCAAACGCATATTTGACACTCATTTATCTTGGTCAGGGGGTTGTCATGCGAACCAAGGTGATTTTGACTTTGGTGAGGTCCTTTGAGGAGAGGTGCTAGGAACTAGATATATTTGCTTGGTTCTATTTTCATATCCATCTACTGTTTGCCAAAAGGTTAAGTTTCTCCCACCTCTCTGTCAGCACTTCTCAGCCTTTTCCACCCTGAGGTACTTGGTAATACCAAAGGAATCGAGGCGTAGCAGGTAGAAGTGATGACAGCGGCTATGGCAGAGAAGTGTACCTAAGTGTCCATTAGCTCTAGCTGAAAGTGGTTTTGTTTTCCTGTTGCTGTTTTTTTTCCCTTGGCTTTTAAAATATCTTTCATTGGTGGGTGATGGTTAAGAAGGAAAAGGCCAGATCTTTGAAAACTGTACCCTGATATATTGTCAAACATGGTAGAGCAGTTGAAGAAATGTAAGTGGAAGTACAAAGAAGTGTAATGGATTTACAAAGAAAAACTAGTCATAGCCTGGAGCAATTAAGCCCAAGGCTAGAAACGGAGAAAAGTAATAGTTCTTGAACCTTAAATTCCAAGTCTTTGAGATTTGAAAACTCTAATACATCTGACATATCTTTATTCATTATCTCAATATACTACTGACAAAAAAAACCTGAGAAAAGTTTTATTTGAATCAAGTTTTGAACCTCAAGTTCCGTATTTGTAAGTGAGGTTTTCAATACTATGTTTTCTGATCTTAAAAACGAAACACCTAATTTGCTGGTAGCAAAAGCACTAGATAATTACACAGGCAAAGATTTGACAAAGCACTCTGGTCTTAAGTGGACACACACACGCACACACTTACACACCGTTGCTGTCTTTCTTCCCGTTTCCTGACCAGCTTTTACTTTCTGCTTCTAAAATTTGAGTTCTTAACATGAGTCAAGCACTGTGCTAAGCATGTTACCTGGATTATATCAGCCATCCTCTGAGATTTATACTGAAGTTTACATGAAGCCACCAAGGCAAAGAGCAATGAATGACCAAGTTAATCGAGGAGTCTGAGTCCTGAGCCTGTGTTTTTAACCACCGTACAGTTTTGCTCTCAAGCTAAGGAATAAAATAATAATATATATTCCATTAGTTACATTCCTTGTCATTTAATTCTACACAAATCTAATTTATTTAAGAAATTATTTTTAAATGCTTTCCCTCTATTTAGTTAGGGAAAAGTATATTTTTATCCATCATCTCCCAGTGATGACTTTTTATATAACAAACCTCTTCTATGTATGGTTAGATATATAGATATGTGTTTGTGTGTGTGGGGGGGTGATTAATAAACATGGATGAGGATGAGAGGGTTAAACTGTTGAAATTTGTT
Source organism: Cabassous unicinctus (assembly GCA_029593785.1). Taxonomy (NCBI): domain Eukaryota; kingdom Metazoa; phylum Chordata; class Mammalia; order Cingulata; family Chlamyphoridae; genus Cabassous; species Cabassous unicinctus. The sequence continues at coordinate 6,722 of JAQZBX010014933.1, forward strand.
ATATGTGTTCATATTACCTAATCAAAGAAATATAAAAATCCAATCCAATCAAACAACAACAAAGAAAATTTTTCTCCTGGAAGAATGTTGGCATTCAAGTGGTTATAAATTAGTTATGAAAACGTAATTTGCCATTCATTAAACATTATTAGCCACATTCTTTCTATTTTCTGCAAATGAATTGTGTCATTAAAATTAAATAATTCAATTCCAATGATCAGTTTATTTCATCTTATTTCATCCAGTATATATCGTGATTTTCTGATTTCATTTGAAAATAGATGGGTTTAAATGCAATTAAATAGATGGATTAGAAGGAAACCCTGCAGAGGTCCCTCTTGGTTCTTGCCCAGGGCAGATGAATCGGAGTCCACACCTATGTCTCAAGAGAAAACAGGTTTATTAATGCCAGCTGAAGGACATGGCAGTCTCAATCAAACAAGGAATCAGGAGTTTTTATGGATTCAAACAGGGGAAGGTAGAATGGTTACCATCACAATAGTACCTATACACAAGGGTGAGTCTAGTTTTGAAATAACCGTAAACAAGGGCAGGTCGGTCTAGGGAGTTTCAGTAACTTCAGGTATTAACTTTTGGCTATTCTTAATATACTGGAAAAGTAACAAAGAGCATATATATATCCTGTTTCAGTAATCATAATCATTTGTTAATTCTTAACTCTCGGTTACAGCTTCAGGTTTCATTTTCACTTCAAAACAAGCTGGGCACTTTTGTTTATCATCTATGCAACTAAAACAATTTTAATGTTAGGTTATGGAAGACAGGACTGCCCCAATCAAGACCCTGGTGTCCGCAGAAACCAAGCTGGGGCTGGATTTAAATTGCTGTGGTTCAGATTTAACTGCAATACATCATTCATAATGGACCCTAAACATTAAGTTATTATTTTAAACGTGTAAATTAAAAAGCATAACCAACAGTAGCAGGGTCATCTCAAGTTCTTTTTGTTGTTGAGGAGCTGGATATTTATTAGAAGACTTGTGCCAAAAGAAAGCATTGACATTTCCGACTCAACAAATTAATCAAAGTTTAATTAATTCTCATTCTTCACAGTACACTTTTATATTATGGATTTCAGAAAAGCACTAGTGATAGACTGCATGTTTCAGAACAGAACGAGATGGCCATGTTTCTTTGAAGGCTTCAGCCAAATCAAGGTGCTGCACAAACGCCAGACCATTGCATCTCAGTTCTCAGCATCTGTCCTTTTCTTCACTGACTCATTCTTAATTTCATACTTTTACTTGCATGTGAAGTAAACTAGGCTTTTTTCAGATACCCAGTGTACCTCAGGCCATGCCAATATGGAGAATTATGGGAGCAAAGGAAGGTATTTCAACAGAACAACACACAAAAAGCAATTCTATTAACCAATTAAACTCTGAGGGGTCTCAACTGCTCCTTGCTACAGATGAAAGCTGTGGGCATGGCAAGCCACATTTTCTTTTAGACTCTTTTAGCATACAACTATGCTTGGGCTTATATTTAATCACTGAATGATGTTTTTGGTAGTTGGCCATAATTTGGGCCATAATTTGTTAACGATTTTTGGATGAATCTTGACGTGGTCATTATAGTCCTCTTACCTGACTGAATAACTGGATCTGTTTTCCAGTTTCATTTTTAAGCACTGTTGCTCATACCTAGGTTAGAATGCATAGATCTATTCTCTTGATAGACGACTTATAAAATATGCATTAATGAAATGCTCCTCAGGCAGGAACAAAGAACTGTGCGTGTGATTATTATAGGTGGCACTGGGTAAAATGTAAAATGCTTAAGACTCTGGGCTTTAGAGTTTCATTGGCTGGATTTGAATGCTGGAGTTGTCCTTGATTAGTTCTGTGTACTTGGGTGAGCTAAAGCTCTTAAAGCTTCAATTTACTCATTTTTAAAAATAAGGTTTCTTGTGAGGATTTAAGTACTTAATGAAGATAAAGCTCTTAGTACAGGGCATGATGTTTGTAATCACACAGTAATGTTCATTCTGTTGATTGTGGCTGTCACTGTTGATGCTCCTGAAGAGGTACGGGAGGGCAGCGTGATGAAGTGACGCCAGCACATGTAGAGATAACAGAGAAACTCAAATAGCTGCTCTGGGAGGGTGACTTGAAATAAGAATTTCCCCTGATAGCTCAGATTTCTCATCTGGCAGGCAAAGCCCTCAAGAACACATTTCTAATCCAGACTTAATTCCAACTCGTTCCCCCTAGAAGCCTGCTTTAGTCAGAGCCTCTCAAACCCATCTTTGTGAACTTCCCTTGGGAAGAAATGCCATCCCGTCCTAAACCTGGTTCAAATTCCTTCATCCTTCCAAGGCAGTTCAAGTTTCAATTCAGTACAGCTCTCCCTAAAAATTATAACTTTTCTCTCCTTTACCCAAATGCCAGTAGAGTGATTATTTTTGCCACATATTTGATGGTGTATTAATTTTCTACACTGCAATAACAAATTACCACAAATTTGGTGGTTTAAAACAACACACATTATCTTACAGTTCTGGAGGTTAGGAGCCTACCATGGACCTCGCCTGGCAAAGACCAAGGTGTCCATAGGGCCGTCTTCCTTTAGAATCTAGGGGGTAATCCCTCTCCTTGCTCATTCAGGCCTTGGAAAGATCCAGTTCCATGTGGTTGCAGGACTAATGCTCTGCTTTCCTTGTTGTGAGCTGCATGCTGCCTTTAGCTGCTGGGACCTCTCTCTGTCCCTTACACTTGGCTCCTTCATCTCAGAACCTCCACGAGAGCATTAAAGCCTGCTCAAGCTGCCATCTTTAGACTCAGCCTTCTGCCTTCCTCTTCCAGTTTTAATAACTCATGTGTAGTAGTCTGCCAAAGGGGTGCTGATGCAAAGTATCAGAAATCTGTTGGCTTTTATAAAGGGTATTTATTTGGGGTAAAAGTTTACAGTTACAAGGCCCTAAACAATCCAACTCAAGGTTGCTTTCTCACCAAAGTCAATTGCCACATGTTGAAGCAAGATGGTCGCTGAGCTCTGTGAAGGATTAGCCTTCCCCTCTGGGTTTCCTCTCTCTCGGCTGCAGGCTGGCATAAGGCTTGTCTCTCAAGGCTTCCTCTCTCTCCTGGCATAGGGATCATTTCTTTCTGGGTCTTCTATGGCTTTTCTTCCCAAGGTCAGCTGCAAACTCTCAGGTGAGTGGCTCATCTCTCCTCAGGGCCCCAGGATAAAAAATGACAGAGTTCTCTCTCTTCCTGTGTCTTCTTGAGTGAGTGTCCAACCCAAGTCACTCAAGAAGACCACTATGATGTAGTTGAATCAAAGTCCTAATCTTAACAGGTAATCAAATTAAGGGCCCTTCAACTGAATCCAATATAATCAAAGGGTATCACACCCAGAAGAACAGATTAGATTACAAACATAATCTTTCTCTTTTTTTGGGATTCATAAATAACCTCAAACTGTCACATCATGTTATGAGAATTGGCCCATGGGGATAATCCAGGATGATATCGCCAATTCAAGGTCCATGTCCTTAATCACATCTGCAAGTTCCTTTTGCCATGTTAAGGCTTGGACATTTTTCTGAAGCCATTATTCTGCCTATTACAGGTGGTTTGTTAAAGTCCATTTACTATTTTAATTGCACATGGTACTTAGTGCTTTTTAATTGTGTCAGTGTTTTGTCTCCCTCTAAAGCATCTGGATGGAGGGGAGGTAAAGGGGATGCCTCATAGTTCTTCTGTATTACTAATGTAATCTGCCCCAAGGCTCCCAAATAGAGATGAATGAAAATCCACCCAGGCAGATTGCTAAGTGAATCAAGAAAGTCTTCAGGTTTTTTATTTTACATATTTCATTGTCAAATTTATAAAGGATTTGCTTTTTATTAGAAGACTAAGCTATGAAGATCTTTCCAATACAGGCTCTTCCTTAGGTAAATGCCATGAACTTGATTGTACACAGACTGATTTAAGTAACAAGTGTCACGCATGATCTTGAAGCTGAACTTCAAGGCTGACTTTATTGGCTTAGAAGGAATGTTTCTCCTAACAGCATTTATTAAAATCATGCATTGCTGCAATGGCAAAGGAGACAAATTGCTCTCTGGGTGACAGATGCTCATTCCCCAGGAACCCATGTCTAAATGTCCTTCATGTTTATACAATGATTCTATGAGTGGCGAAATTGCTTTATCACAACAGATTCCTTTATCCTCCTCCCATAGATAGAATGTGAAGCATATCAGTGTTGTTTTATGTAATTCATTTTTATATTTTTATATTTTTTAATTTTTTTAATTTATTGAAATATATCACTCAAACATAAACAGACATAAACAAAAAGTGTATAGTAATAGTTGTGAACTTACAAAACAAACATACACAACATCATACAGGGCTCTCATACCTCACCCTACCAACAATACCTTGCATTATTGTTAACCATTTTTAACTAATGATTAAAGAGCATCCTCAAAATATTACTACTAATCAAAGCATTTTTCCCCCAACCCACCTTATTATTATTATTATATCATTTATACATGAACATACATAAACAATAAGTGTATAGTAAAAGTTAACTTACAAAGCAAACATGCATAACATCATACAGGGATAGCAAACATCAACCCACCACCAACACCTTGCATTGTTGTGAGATATTTATTGCAAATTATGAAAGAATATTGTCAAAATCTTACTAATAATTATAGTCCTTATCTTACATTTGATATATTTTCCCCCCAATCCACTCTATTATTATTTTTTAAATATATTTTTATGACACAAGTTGTAAACTTACAAAACAATCATGCACATGTGCAGAATTCCCAAACCACACCCCTCTACCAATACACCACACTGTGGTGGAATATTTGTTACAGATTGTGAGATAATATCATCGGACTATTACCAGGTCCATAGCGTACATTTGGGACACTTTTTCCATACTCCCCCATTATCAACACAGTACATCTTTGGCATAGATGCAAGAATATTATATTATTAATGTTAACCACAGTCCAGAGGTCACTTCAGTTGTATTTTTCCCATGCTTCTTCACATTCCCACCACCCTACAATAGTAATGTACATTTGCTGTAGCTCACAAAGGACACTCTTGCATCTGTACCATCAACCACAATTCTCATCCTCCTCTGGGTTTACTGTGCTATGCAGTCCCTAGATTATTCTCTAGCTTTCTTTCATTTGGCATTTACATCCCTAGAGTACCATTTTCAGCCACATCCCCATTTATAAACCAGCTGTTATTCACTGTAATGTGTTACCATCAACTCTGTATATTTCCACACTTTTACAGTAAAGCTAATTAAAACTTCTACATACATTAAACATCAGTAGTCCATCTCAGTCTTCCTCTTATCTCCTTTAAGAATCCACCACCTACCACCAGGTCTTGAAGATATTTTCCTACTTTTATTCTAGAAGCTTTATTGTTCTTGCTTTTATATTAAGATTTTTGATCCACTTTGAGTTAATTTTTGTATAAGGTGTGAGATAGGGGTCCTCTTTCCTTCTTTTGCCTATGGATATCAAACTCTCTCAGCAACGTTTGTTGAATGGACTGTTCTGTCCAATCTGGGTGGTTTGACAGGCAAGTCAAAAATCCCTTGACCATAGATGTAAGAGTCTGTTTCTGAACCATCAATTTGGTTCTATTGTTCTATGTGTCTGTCTTTATGCCAGTACCATGCTGTTTTTACCACTGTAGTGAGGTAATATGATTTAAAGTCTGGAAATGAGAGTCCTCCAACTTTGCTCTTTTTTTAAAAGATGTTTCTGGCTATTCAGGACCCCTTCCCCTACCAAATAAATTTGATAATTATGTTTTCCATTTATTTAAAAAATGCTGGTGGAATTTTTATCAGGATTGCATTGAATCTGTATATCTATTTGTGTAGAATTGACATCTTAATGAAATTTAGTCTTCCAATCTGTGAACATGCAATGTTCTTCCAATTATTTAGGTCTTTTTAAATTTCTTTTAACAATGAGTTGCAGTTTTCTGAATATAACTGGTTTACGTCATTGGTTAAGTTTATTCCAGAATATTTGGGTTTTAGCTGTCATATTTTATTTTCACCACTCTTTTGACACTTTTAATTACTTTTATTGATACAATCTTCATTTCTAGACTCTCTTCCAGGTCTCTCTCTCATGTCTTTTCTTTTCAGGCTGTAGCACACCCTTTAGTATTTCCGGCAAAGCTGGTCTCTTGGTTACAAACTCTCTCAGTTTCTTTTCTCTGTGAATATTCTAAACTCATGCTCATATTTGAAAGACAATCTTGCTGGAAATAAGATTCTTGGCTGGAAGTTTTTCTCTCGAAGTATCTTAAATATATCATACCACTGTCTTCTTGCTTCCATGGTTTCTGATGAGAAATGGGCACTTAATCTTATTGGGTATCCCTTATATGTTAAGCATTGCTTTTCTCTTGCTGCTCTTAGAATTCTCTCGGTCTTTGGCATTTGACATTAGTGTGTGTCTAAGAATTCATCTATTCAGATTTATTGGGATGGGAGTACACTGTGCTTCTTGGACATGGATATATATGTCCTTCAATAGGGCAGGGAAATTTTCTACCATTATTTCTTTGAATATTCCATCTGCCCCTTTTCCCTTCTCTTCTCCTTCTGGGAAACCCATGACATGCATGTATGCATGTCTCTTGCTGTCATTTAATTCCCTGAAATCTTGTTCAATTTTTTCCATCCTTTTCTTCATCTGTTCTTTTGCATGTTCACTTTCAGAGGCCATTTGTTCAAGCACACGAATCCTTTCTTCTGCCTTCACAAGTCTGCTTTATATGATACGAGTGTATTTTTAATTTCCTTTATTGTGCCTTTCATTCCCATAAGATCTGCTATTTTTCTATGTATGCCTTCAAATTCTTCTTCGTGCTCATCCAATGTCTTTTTAATATCCTTAAACTCTAGCCATCTCATTGAGTTTATTAAGATTTGTTTGAACATCTATGATTAGTTGTCTCAACTCCTTTATGTCATCTGGAGGTTTATCTTGTTTCTTTAACTGGGCCATATCATCCTGTTTCTTGGTGTGGATTGTAATTTTTTTGTTGGTGTCTTGGCATCTGGCTTACTAGAGTATTTATTCTGGGTGTAGTTTCTCTCTTTAGTTTAGGGCTTTCTTGCCCTTTCTCCCTCAAGCTGCCCTCATTGCTCCAGGGGCTGATGAAGCTTCCCCGACCTTTCTCCTTTGCCAGGAGTAGGGACAGAGCCACAGCTGTGTGTAATAATCCAAGTCGTGCAGGCCTAGACTGTAGTTGCCCAGAGAGACTGATGAAGCTTCATGCCCCTTTCTCCCCTGCCTGGGGCTGTGATGGAGTTGAAGGTGTGGGCAGTAATCTATGCCGGGCGGGCCCAAGATGACAGCAGTTGCCCAGGTAGATTTCCGACTTTTCAGTCTGTGCCAGCCAAATGTACCTGCATTTACCTGGAGAGACTGGTGGAGGGTCCGCAAGCTTCCTCCCTGCTAGAGGTGGAGCTGAACCCTAGGGTAAGGCTGCAGGTCAATCTGGGTTAAAGGAACTGGTCTCTACCATCACTGTGATTATCAGTCAGCCCAGCTTCCCCTCATGCTGGTGGCAGAGTCAAAATGGAGGCTACTGGCCTCTTTCCGACTTGGACATGTTCAAACTTAAGCTATTCTTAGGATTATATTTATCCAGCCGAATTTACTAATCAATAGCTGAAATCGGTGGCCAACCGTCTCTTCCTCCCCTGTTTTTAGGAAATGGAGCTTCCATTTTCAGCCACAGAATAGCTCCTGGGGTGACTTGCGCTGCCAAAGTAGGATGGTCACTGGCCTCCATGTCGTGGCCTATAGTTTCCCAGAGCGGCTGGTGCAGGTCTGGTCCCCCCAGCTTCCTCCTGCTGGAGGTGGGGCTGGGGCTTCTGCTAGAGCTGCAATCGGTTATAGATAGAAAGAAGCTGGTCCCTACCAGCACAGTGATTTTCATTCAGCCCCGCTCCCCCTCATGCCAGGGGTGGGGTTAAGATGGTGGCTACTGGCCTCTTTCTGACTTGGACAGGTTCAAACTTGAGCTGTTCTTAGGATTACACTTTAGCCCGCCGAATTTTCTAATCAGTAGCTGAAGTTGGTGCCTAACCATCTCCTCCTCCCCAGTTTTTGGGAAGTGGAGCTTCTAATTCCAGCCACAGAACAGGTCCTGAGGCGGCTTGTGCTGCTAGTGGTGGGTGGGCACTGGCCTCCGCAGAGTGGAGTATTTTACTCACTAATCTTCTCTGCAGATGGGCAGTCTCCTCCTTCCATTCTTTCGAGGATGTTGCAGGATGCACTTCTGTTCTCCTGGAGCCCCCAAACAGGTGTTTTAGATAGCTCTGAGAGATTACTAACTGCCCTATAGCAGAAGCTGACTCTAGGAGCTCTTTATTCTGCTGCCATCTTGCTGGTTGTCTATCAGAGTTGTTTTTTTTCTCCGGAAGACTGTGCCGTACTCAACACGATAAATATAAAATATGTGCTTGTCACTTGCATAGCTATGTGATTTGAATAGCTAATAAAAATTACACTTGAAAAAAAGTAAATTGGCCTAGTTCAATCTCTTGCGTTTACTACAGAATATAATCCTGCTCAATCATTGCTTCTCATTTTTTTAATAATTACTATTGTTCTGTTTTATTCATTGGTTTGCTTAATGTTTGTAATTATTCTTTAGATTAAGGGTCCTGCTTGAATAAATATCAAGTTTAGAGAGATCATTTTTCTCTTAAAGACTTAGTAAAAAATATTGTTCTGAAACACTGTTCTGTGGCACCTTCTATTGAAGGAAATAATTTAAGAAAGTGGGATTAGTTAGCTCAAAGCTGATACATAAAATGAAATAGGGAACTCTGAAAAATCAACTGTTACCTTATCTATCACTCTTTGAAAAGTGTCCATAGACTGCTGCAACTACTTTTAAGATACTGTAGACATAGCTTGGGTCATTGAGCAATAGTATTTATCACTTTGTGACCAGTGGCAGACCATGTTTTACCCAGATATCATACTTTAGGTTCTAGCTTAAATCTAAAAAAAAAAAAAAAAAAAAAAAACGGAATTTGGACCTATTAGTCAAATCTCATTTTACATCTCCTGAATTCCAAAATGCAAAATAGAGCCACTTTCTGATCCAGTATTTGCCTTTTCAATGAAATTTTAAATTCCCTCATTAAGCATTAGTAAACTTCAAATAAACACTGCAAAGTGGAATGGGGTAAAGGGTTACCATATAAAAACACATTTATTCACCTATTAGTTTCTGCAGAACATTCTGTTCTGAGGCAAATCCTCAATATAATACAATCATTTAGGGAAAAAACAACTACCACCAGTCTGCACTTGGCAACTAAACACTGATCTCAATATTGTATTCTCCCGGAATCCAAAAAAAGAAAAATGATCTCAGGAAGGCCTGTTGTTTTGGCAAGCATTGAAATGCAATCACATTTCTCTATATTGAGTAGCAGTTGGTATTTTATAAATGGTTAATGCTGGTATGTGTCCAAGAGGCATTAGAAATATTATAGTTGGTAGCAGCATTACAGCTCAGCAATTCTGTATAGAACCAGAAGTTGGGCAGCATCCACAGAAAGTATTTATTACGTAGCCAGGCACTTGAGAATATATTTCTGGAAGCAAAATGAGATGATGATGAGGGAAATTATGTACTGAATGATGCCAAAATAGGTATAATGGAAAACTATTAATTGGGAAAAACAAATGCATTTGGGTATGGAAGATATTTCTAACAATCTGTCCACCTTTAGAAAGTAGCCCCTGTTCATAGTTAATGCAAAACAAGAGCATAAACAAAGTTCATAAAATAAACAAGAATCTAGTTGATATTTTGTCATATTTTTCTTCTAATCCTTCACTTTGGAATTTGGAGATTATATATATATATATATATAATATATATATTTCATTTTCTCATGACGTAAAATCTTTCAAATGAGGACCCATCTTTCTATTCCACTTTTCTTTTTGTATTTGTCCTCCTGTTAGATTGTTCCTTTTCCCATCCCCCAAAATACCAAGATATACTGAGATACACCCCTTGCTCCATTATTTCTTTTGCTGCCTTGAAGCCCAGATGCTGTCATGGCTTGACCACAAAGTATACCAATACCCAGATGGCTTCCAATCTTTTTCTCTGTGATGTGAGCTCTCTGCACTGCTTTGATTCTCCATCTTTAACTGCCCATTTATCATCTTCACAGTATATTCTCACCATCATCTTTCTGCCTCTTGGATAATTCTACTGTGGATTTCCACGTTCAGCCTCTTTCTCCAAGGCACCAGGCTCAGAATCCTCAAGTCATCTTTATTTCCTCCTTTCTTCTACTTCCTGTAGCTGCTCAGCCCCCAGAATCTGCATAAGACCTTCATTGTGCCATCTCCTTCATTGCCACCCCACTAGCCTATCACTTCATACCTGCAACAGTCTGATTATTGGTCTGCCAGCATATACTTCTTTCTTCACTATGCTTCATAATATCCCATTCTACCTAAGCCATAGATTTTACCACCCACAGAATTGTAGATTAAGAATTAAAACCAGTATGAAATATGTAACTGGATATTATTTTTATTTATTTACTCAGATATTTTTGAGCACATAGAATGGACCAGTTTCAATCACCTCGTCTTCTCCCAAATTCGCATGCTCCCTGTTACTTGCCATCCCCATACCCTCCATTCACTTAACACTCCCAGACGAAAAAGTTAATTTCATTCCATTTAAAGTGAAACTATCTTTGAGAATATAACCCTTGTCACTAGTTATCAGATCCTTCATATGAGGACGCTTTGACATGCAATGGAAGTAACCTGTGGGAGAAGGGTTGTTGTTGTCTGTATCTTGATGTGGAGGTGGGTGAATTGTACCGTATTTGCTGACTGGCAGGTGGCAGATTTAAGAGCAAATCCTAGATTCTATGACTCCTAATCAATACCACTACCTTCTAATGCAACTAAAGGTTCCTTAGGGATTGAAACCTGGCTCTACCACTTCTTAGGAATGTCAACTTGGACAAGTCACTTAATATCTGTGCTTTCATTTCCTAATCTGTGAACTGAGCCCAACAGGTTTGTTGTGGGGATAAAATAAGATAAAACAAGTAAAGCATTTAGCACAAAGTCTGGAATAAAGTGAGCCCTTGGTAAATGCAAGCAGCTGTGACTGTAACACCAGGACTAGAAAACACAGACTTCTCCAACCTCCAGAGCAATGACATTCCCAAATATTACTGGCCTAAAGGTAGAGTTAATTTCAGGTTCTTTTCAAATTCATGACCAAGATTATGTCCAGTGCCTCAATTGACTAAGATCCTGGGTGCTTTCCCCTCACATTGTGTATGAGATGTGTTAATACTATATCCAGCAATCAAAGAACATCATGTAACTTTATCAGTGGCTTTTTGTTTTGTTTTGTTTTTTAATATTTGGCATGTATTTAATTTCAACAGCATTTTCTTGGTGGTTAGCAGCTTTTTACTACTGTAACTGAAAGTCTTTCCTTCCTCCATATCTCCTTCAAGAGTCTAGGCCAGGGAAAATAGAGCTACAGCTCACACCCACTTTCAAAAAACACTATGTGGTCCCGCAGAACATTATTTAGTCTGGAAAGTCCACAATTTAATTATTGGATTAACCACAGTAATCAACAACTTGAGAACTAGCTGCCCAATTGCCAAGTTGTACCAACTAAGAAAAGTAAACTTCAGCTTTTGGAGAAACTCCAAGTAATTACCAAGTAATTCCAAGTAATTAAAGGTAAGCATTATAGGCAGCAGCTAAATACTTACTCTGGACTCAGACTGAGTTGAAATCCTGACTGTCATTCACTCACTGGCTCTGGGATCCTGAGCAAATTACTATACTCATTGTGCTGATTTCTATCTAATTTTTTTCTCATAGGATTGCTGTGAGATATAAATGAAATAATGTATGTGAAGCACTTAGCACAGTTTTTGTAATAAAGGCATCAAAACTTAAATATTATTATTAATATTTGTTATTATTATGGTTTATTTAAAGATGTTCTATCTCTCATAGCAGCTTCTGAATTCTCTGTTTTCTATCCTTAAAGACCTGTGCTATTTGCCCCCTTTCTATCCCCATCCTTCCTCCAAGTAGGATAAAAAAGGATTTAGAAAGGTTACAAGTGGGTAAACCCCAAGCTATCTGGGGATTGTGAGGGGACCAGAGTGGGTTGCAGGTCCTGATCAAAATATCCATGGGCTAGAGATGATTAGGTATGGGGCTGAAAGAGTTTTGAAAATCTGAGTTAGCACATACAGTACCAAATTTCAGCAGCTGCCATGGATGGTATTAGAGCAAGTATCAACGGATGGATAAATGACTAGAATTTTCTTTGACTTTTCATAAAGGAAATCTCATTAAGTGAAGTGGATAACTCTTGGGAGTGTAATGAGACTTGGCAAATCAATTCCCTGCTGGAGAACAGAATCGTGCTTTGTGGAGCTAGACCACAGGCACTCAATTATTTAGAGGGACTCTCGGGCACTCAGCCCATCAGCTCTTGGATAGTGCTTCAGGAGTCACGGGGGTTGCCTATCTGAGAGTCCGAGAAAGGGAACTGTTCTATGTCAGATTTTCCAACATAGAACTCATAACACCCAAAGTGTTTCTAATCATCTCTGGCCTGGCCCTTGCTTTAGTTATGTAGAGGTATGTAGATAGGGAAATACCCATATGCAGACTCAACATTGCTTTCTATTATCTGAAATTTCTCCTAAGTTATATGTGCCTTTTTGATAAAATGTTACTATAGAACTATGAAATAATTATCACTTTATGTGCATAATTTCTGTAGTCGACCAAACCCTTTCACATATATGAATTCACTTTATTCTTATAACAATCCTCAAGACTTGCCAAGTGATTTGCCAATGTCAAATAGCCAATAAATGGCAAGCTGGGACTTGTATCCAGAACTTCTAACTTTAAATTCACTATGCTTCATAATATCCCATTCTACATAAGCCATAGATTTTACCACCCACAGAACTGTAGGTTAAGAAATAAAACCAGTACGAAATATGCAACTGGATATTATTTTTATTTATTTACTCAGATATTTTTGAGCACATAGAATGGGCCAGTTTAAATCATCTTGCCTTCTCCCAAATTCCCATGCTCTCTGTTACCTGCCATCCCCATACCCTCCGTTCACTTAACAATCCCGTTTCAGTAGGACAGTGTAAAGGAGAGACCCTTGGAGTGCAGGTCCACATCCTTAGACAACTGGCAGTCACCTCTCGTGCCACTCACTCCTACACTAGAACCATACCTCCACGTAGATTCCTGAGCCAGTTAGTTCAACACTACTCTAACCACTCTTGACTCTTCTGTGTTCCTCACCTTGTACGGCACAATCCTCTCAACCTGTATCTTCCTCTCTCTCCTCTTTTCCCCTCCTACTCTCCTCTTTCTTTATCTTTATTCCAGTACCATAAAACTGTGCTAGAGAAAGATCAATCCAAACTTCACCCATTGGAAGCAAAAATGTATCAAGCTAGTGTCATTGCTTATTAATTACATTCATTTATTATTGGCTACCCCCAGCAGCTGATCCTTTCTTCCTCCGGGCCTTCTCCAGTCCTACTATAGGATAATGATACTCTAGAGCAAGGGTTCTTAACCAGAGGTCCACGGAAAGATTTCAGGGGATCTGTGCTCTTAAGTTGAAAAAGATCAACTTATTATCTTTATTTTCTCTGACCTCTGATGTTGAGTGTCATAAAACTATCTGCTGCTACATTCTGAGAAGGGGTCCATGGTTTTCACCTGACTGGCAAAGGGATACATGGAACAAAAAAAAGGTTAAGAACCCCTGCTCTAGAGCTTCTTTATAGTCTTTACTGGAAGTTACATGTAATATGCACACTTTTGTGGGTATTACACCCTATTCAAGAGATGTGTGTAATTCTCTGCCTTGAACTTTGCACCAACAGACCCTGGTTACAAAGTGTCCCAAAACTAAAGACATGCCTTGCATGGCCCTCTGAGGGGGCTAAAGATCCTTCAAATCCTTTTCCAAGATCATCCTTTAGCCATTCAGCTCAGACCACAGATTCTGTCTCTCTGTTCTGCCAGGCTCCAGTAAATATTTTGAATATGCATTTAATGAATTATAGTCACTGATGCTCCATCTGCAGGTTAAGTCTCACACAATTGCCAAACTCTGGTCAGTCAGAGTAGGAGAACATTGGTAGCTTCATGTTACCAGTGGAAGAGCTTTAGAGTCATATTACTGTACACTTGATATCAGGACTGCCCTACATGGACTGTGGGAATCAACATGCCTGCTGAACCACAACTTAGCCCTAGTCTGATACTGTGAATTAGTGATCTGCCTGGATTTCTTCCTTTGTATCCCAGGCAGGTCCCCACTCGAGCTCTTTTGGAGCTCCCTTTATTTGCATGAGACCGATGGCTAGGATGTGAGATGTTGCACCTCTCTGACTTTGGCTCTCACCTGTGATAAGGAATTTCATTTTTAATATACCACTATCCAGATGTGACTCCTCAGATCAGCATGTGCCAGGCCAGAGATCTTCATGTTCCTCCAGTGGATACCAGGCATTGGAGAGTCTGACTGCCTTTACGGGATAAGGCTATGGGATAAGGCTTTGGAATCAGCTGGCCGCCCTGAATCCTTACTTCACCCAGCCTTCTCCTCCTTTCCATGTACCTTCAGTCTCAGAGTCATTCCTAATCTAGTTACAATGAATTTTGAGAGAAGTAATTCTCCTTTCACTTATGTCACCAGTAGATACCATCCATTTTTGAATAAAGATAGTTCTATAACTGGGGTCCAATCTCCTCTCCCGAGCCACTTTGGGGTTTGGCCCGCACTTGTGTTCCAAGAAGTAGATCTTGGAATGGCATCCATTTGATTAGCTTGTTATGGCAGAGAAATATGGAGCAAAGAGCATGATAATTTTTGGCCCAAGTGTGTAGGTCTACCGAGATTCAGGGTAAATCCAAATTATCTAGGGAAGAGGAGGAATGAGTGAAATGCTAGAATCACATCTTAAACATATGGTCCAAAAATTTTCCTGCAACCTGAGAGTGGAAGAGTGAGTCTAGAATAGTGAGTTTGGAAGGCAGAGTAGAAAAGTTCCAGGAAGCTATAGAACACAGAGTGTGTCAGCCTTTTAGGCAATGCTTATGCTGAGTCCATGAGCTTGGAGGCAAGATTCAAGCACACTTCGAGCCAGCTTGAATAATTCCATTCTCAAAGATTCATCTAGACATTGTGGAACCTTTTTTTTTTTTTTTTTTTGGTTTGTTTGTTTTTACACAAACTGACTTAATGATATACTTAGTAATTTTCAATGCAATTTTGTAGTCACCTTTGCAGATAATATTTTTATTTTTCCCTCCGTTTAAGTAGAATACACTTAGCATATATGAGCAATTTATAGACTCTTAGGGTGTTGACTCCCTGCTATCTTGAAAATTATACCAAAAACTAGGAAAGAATTAAATTTAGTCTCTGTTTATATCAGAGAAATTGTGTATAGATAATTCTCTCTCTTCTCTTATACTATCTTCCAAGAGGTTTCCACACAAGGTATTGGGAGTAGTTACTATTGAGTCTTACACTGTATCAATTATTTCTCCAAAATTGCACTACCCACTAAAATTTTACTAGTAAAAGCTCCCTAGTTAGGGCACTCCAGCCCAAAAGGCATATTATTCTCATATCACTGATCACTATAAACTCTTGGAGGTATTTTTTTGGTACATTTGCTTCACAAATGTCAACAACCAAAGACAAAGAGGTAAACAAGTATTACACTTATATAATTTCTAGTCTCCTCAATTAACTACCCTTAGAAAAACATGAATGGAAAAGCAAACAAACAAACAAACAAACAAAAACAGAAGATATCAAAGCATAATAGCCAGGATATTTAGACTCTGTTGGAAGTCCCATGGAATTCAAGGGCATTACACCCTACTCAGAAAGCATGTAATTGTCTGCCATGACCCTTGGGCCGCCCAGAACTAAAGGTCTGTGAGAAATCCCATCTGTAGCTTGGTGGAGGGCAATGTTAGCTTATACTAAACCATTCTTTTTCATGAAAATGGAGACTCTTACACATATTAGGGTCTTGAAAGGCTGGTACCTTTGCATAGACTGTCCTTTGTTGGAAAATTTTTAAATACCCTTCAAGTTCCCACTTTACACTGTCTGTTCTCTGAAATACATCCTGATTCCCCACCTCTCTGAAAAGACCAATTGAATGATTCTTCTTCCAGTTTCTCATAGCACTTGAGAAATGTCTCCATATAAACACAGATATGAAAACATGATTACAATTATACATAACTTCTCATCAATGTACAAAATCTTTTTTATTGTGAAGTAATATATACAAAAACAAACATATATGATTCTTTCATTTTCCCTAACCTCATTCCAGTTTCAGAGGATTTTCAATTTTGACTTTTTATTCTGTATTGCTTGACTTTAAAAAAAATATATTGCTTTTGTGAGCTAAAAGCAATAAATTTTTAAAGTCCTATTCAAACTGGTTTAGCTGATAAGAAGGTATCAATTCTGTCTCCAATATTCATCATATAAGAGCTTAATGATATTAAATATAATGTATGTATAATATCAAATTCTGAGAGGACTAAGTAATATTGTCCTACTTGAACCTGAGAATAAGAAATCATATTGAGAAGCAAATATTCACTATTCCACAACCTATAACTTTAAGAAAAGAACTAGGAAATTTAAGATGCAGATAATTCCAGATACAAGTATCTCTTGGAGAATGAGCAGACCATCTTTCAAATTACCGGATGGTTTATTCTGAAAGGAGCAAGGATAAACATGTTCCAGATTGAGCCAGAAGGTGCTTACTCCCCCCAAGCCAGTTTGAATTCCATCTATGGGCCTCTCCCCATACCTTGCTGTCACTTTTTACCTTAACCAAAGGTTGGGGTGAGAGCAATGGTGTGAGGTGGTGAAGCTCAGGGATGTGATGAGACAATCTCTTTTAAACATACCTGTACAATTTTGAAAAGCTGAGAGTCCAGTGATTTATGTTTCAGACTATGTCAAAATGTTCCCTTATCGACATGGAAACATTAAAACAGTCTTTTCAAAGATCACGTATCCCTTTCCATATATTTTCTTGTCTATTTAGCCCATGATTGGCACAGAGTAAGACATATAGGAAGTACTCAGTTTATGTTGCACTGGTTCATAAATGGCATGCTCAAGTTGCTGCAAATTGTTTGCATTGCTGGATCATAGTCAGCAGGGTGAGCAGAGTTAGCGGCAAGGCATGAATCTGAAGAGACATAGTGGAGTCAGTTTGTAAAATGCCTGGGGTTCCATACTTAAGGATTTGGCACTTTGTTTTGAAAGCAATTAGGAACCAGAAAGGGATTTGTAAGCAGGTAATCTCAATGATCAAATCCTATATTTATAGAGATTATTCTGTTTGCAATGTAGAGAGCAAATTGAGGGTGGAAAGAACAGCCAGAGGGCCACGTGCATTTGGGAAGCCTTTGCAATAACAAACAAACACCCTGAAAACATATGACATTTAACTTTAATGTTTTCGAATATGTGTCCTCCCAAATAATTAGTGACACTCTTTGTAATAGAACATACTTAGCTGCATTTCCCTGAAGCATGTCTATGATTAGATGCTGGAGGCAGTGGGGTCAGATTAACCTATTACCTGAGTATTTTCCAGGGTCTCCTCTCTGCACAGAACCTTGCTAAGAGGCATATTAATTAAATTTGAAACTTCATAGAGCTATGCAAGAACATCAGAAACAACTTGTGTGTGTGTGTGTGTGTGTGTGTGTGTGTGTGTGTATTTCTGGGTGAGAAAGATCCACCTGAGGCAGAAGGAGGCAATGCTGCTGAGGGTCAGTGTTAAGTTCTCACCTCCCATTTTACCTTTCATAGAAGATTCTTGACACGACTATGTTTAGTATACTCTAAATAAAAGCTGACTTAATTTTTCTAGAAAGTCATTGTGTTTATTTCCTAATAGTTAAATCATTTTAAATCTGTTTACACTTTTGTTTTCAAAATCAATGTGTTTCATCCACATTAGGGTTAATAAATTAGCTTATCTCTACATTAAAATCTATTGGGCCTATTAAATACAGATGCTATTCATTACTTATTATGAAGGACGTAAACCATTTCAGAATGATACATTTAGAGTGAATCGAATGGGCACAAAAATCTTAATATTATAGTTAACAACCATAGAACTGAGCTGGTTAAGTCTTTGCTGAGTATCTGGGAGGGCTGGGGATCATTTAGTAGTGCCCAAGGAAAATCTTGACTCCTTGAAATTCGGCATTCCCTCTGAGCGGGAGAGCAATGTGAATGTGCAGATAAGTAGATTCAGCACACCCAAGTCTGATCAGGAAGTGCTGCAGTCAGCCATCCCTGCTTGCTTCTTGCCTGTGGTTCAAATGCAGTTCTCTCTAGAGCAGAACATCAGACATATGTTGTGTCATCAATGATCTTCTTGCTTATAAAAATATCTCTGTGCATGCACCAAAGACATCCTAATAAAGAATCTGACACAAGCCAAATTTTCCATCTGCTGGGGGATAGTGCCTGTCTGCAAGCAGAAGACAGGGGTAATGTGTGGGGCAATTTCAAATGCAGTACCCACGTTTCTTTTTTAAAAAGACTGCAGTAGGGCCATAGATAATAATCTGAAAAGGGAGATAAACAAGCAAATTGTTTTTTAAAATGGCCATACTTGTGATGCAGTTAAAGGAGAAGAAAAGGAAACACATCTTTATATTTTTAATACTTTTTATTTTGAGTTAGTCTAAGTCATTGACATTAGAGTGTGAAGCAATCTACTTTGCTGGAAAGGAGATTGGTATGCCTCTTTCTCTACTTATAATTTGCAATGGAAACTTCTACTTTCTTGCTCAATCAGGGGCAAAAACACCTGCTCCTATCAATGTGAGGTCCCCCAGCTGGGTGAAAATGGATCATTTGGGTGAAGAAAATTAGAATCTCATGGAAGTTATATAAAAAGGTTTGGAAGGTTAAAGTATCACACTGTACAACAGGATTAAATAAAATTCAATCTATGTATTTGTTCAAATTGCTTAACACTATGAGTGCAATCAAATGGACACAAAGCCTTTTGATTTAAAAAAATCATAATTTCCAAGATCATCCTGCCCTAAGTTCACCTATAATTTCCTGGTTGTGAGGCTGCCTATCACTATCATTCTTTTTATTTTCTGATTATGGAACAATCCATTGCAGTTTAAAAATTTAACTGATTGCATCAATTCTGCTGCTACTGATGATGAAAAAAAAAAAAAAAGAAAAATCCAAAAAGCAAAAGCAAGAAAACACATAACAGTTAGATATAGGTGCCTGATGATCCACAATACATAGAGAGCATTAGGTCAGCTGCAGGAACAACTGAAAATATTTTACGTAGAAATATAGCTTGAATCCCAAGGGCCATGTGCCAAGGAGAGGTCAGAGCATTGAAGCAAAGTCAGGTCTCTATTTCTTCTAGGAAGTATATGTTCTCACCATTAACTAGGAAAGAGTTTATAAAGAACAAGAAGGAAAACAAACGTTCTCGTTGAAGGTTCATCCCTTCCCTTCCCTGCCCATTCCTCTTAACTGAACTTCAAATAATTGGCTAATTTCAGATTTTTCTGTTTCCCTGAAAGAAGGGATTGTCTTGAATGATTCTTTGTAAGCACAGTAGAGGTGCTTCTTACATATCCACCAAAAAGGTGGCAAGATAAGCCTTGAGTTGGGTTTATGATACAAGTCAAGAAGCCACGGTTCTTCCCGAATGGTGGTGAAACTACTGCCGACACATTTTATTGAGCAACACCTGGGAGTTCAGACGAGGGTGTGGGCATTATTTTCCCAGACTCCTTAGAGCGTAAAGGTCACGGAAGTTCTCAAACCAAGTTAGATTAGGTAGTCTGAGGCTTTAGCTGTTCTGAAACAAGGTAGGGTCAGAGAACCCGCACCACCACTCACCTGTATCAGGTTGCAGCCCCGGCAGCATAAGATCATGTGATAGATTCGCTGAACGCAACACTGAAAAAGGACTAGCTTGCATCTGTCTCTGGTCACGCCTGACGGGTATACAAAGGGAAGAGAATTAGCCTTCCTGTTATTACCATTCTCGAATGTTCTGAAAGAGAAAAACCTCTAGAAATGGAATCTTTCAAATTTTAATCAAGTTAGGAAAAATTGTGAAAACAAGCCTATTAATATGCTCTGTGAATCTTTGGTCCTGGGGGTAGGTTGAGCAAACCTCTTCTCAATGTCCCTTAGTTTCTTCTTTTACTTGTCCCTTCCTATGGATTTCTTTCCCTTTTTGTTTCCAGTTATCTCAAAGCATAGGGCAACAAACGTGACAACAAAATGGGTTAGCATAAAGTCAAGTCTAGTCGTCATCTGCAGCCTATTTTGCCAAAATCATAGTACTTCAAGTTACAGGCAGAAGACTGCTTTATATTCACAGATAATTTCTAGGGCTTACAGTGATGACACTAAATCATAAAGGTTTTTCCTTTCAGTAATGAGAATTAAATAACTTTACAAGCAAGAGATTTCTTGGGGAGGAAGACAACAGAAGGTGAACTTTCTCTCTCTCTCAGATGGCTGAAATGGCAATGATGCTTGCCTGCTCTCAGAGTTGTAAAGTGCTGATATAATTGTTAGAGAATTTAAACAGTACTTCTGATTTAAATCTTTTAAGCTAATTGGCAACTTGCTCACTGTTTAGAAGTCAACTAGTTAACAAGAAGGCAAGCAGGTATAGAGATTTTAAGTTACTTATTTAGCTATAATTAACTATTCAGTGAATATTAATTTTTAAATATCTGGACTTAATTTTGTTAAAATGTTAATCAAATTAAATATGTGACTATGGCAAATTTCAAAATTAAAATCAGAGCTTGCAGTTAGATGAAGAAGTACCACTTCTAAGTGCAAGAAGTTGGCCAGGAGATAACATTTTAATGCTGAAATCTGGGCATGCTGTTGGCTTATTTAAAAACAAGGAAGTCCACTGGAAAATGTTACATCCCAAAGGATTCTGTCTCCATGGATGCTGCACTTATAAGAATTATATATTATATAAAATGCAAATATTTAGAAGGGCAATGTGATGCTGTAGAGCATGGCTTGGAAAACCAAACACCATGGACCAAATCTGCCACACCCACCCCCTGCTATTTGTAAATAAAGTTTTATTGGAAATCAGCCACATTCACATGATTTTGAATAACCTATGGCTGCTTTTGTGCTACAACAGCTGAATTGAATAATCATGCAGAGACCATCTGGCCTGCAAACCCTAAAATATTCATTATCTGGCTCTTTACAGAATAGGTTTGCCTACCCCTGAGTAAAGGACTGGGTTTAAGCATATAATTTAAAGTTTATTTGCAACTCCATTTTTCCATTGTCACGGAGGGTGTGTATATAAAAGAGGTAGGCAGATGTATGAGTTATCACATGCCACTTGGGAGTGAGTTAGCATCACAAGCAAATTAGTCCATGATTGCATATTTTATTTATTGCTGCAGTTGATATTTCACATATTGGCGCGTTTGCTAACAGGGCATTTCCAACTGAAAATATAGTTAGTTGTCTGTAGAGTAACTCAGCTCTCTTTCAGATAAAGGATTCAAATTGCATATTTAAGCTGAGTGAGGACCATCACATACCTCACTGTGGTCCACTGTTATTGTGTGCAAATAAACAAACTGAGAATCCTGGGAGGCTTCACATCATGCCAAATAATCTGACTCCGATACAAAACAGAGGTCCCATATTCCTGAGGTCAGGACGTTCCTTCCGGTGTTTCTCAGGCACAGCCTGGCACAGAAGGCGGGTCAAATTGGGTGATGGTTGACACTGTTTTAGACTTTTAGATCTACCCACTATGATTTGTCTTTCTCCACTATTTTATCATGGTGAATATTGTTGAAACTGTCAAGCCTTATTATACACATACAATTAAGCAATTACTGATTCCACCTGCTCCACTCCAAGTCTGAGAATGGTTGTTTAAACAACAGAATCTGAAACTGTCATTAAAGCTAAACCAACAGTAAACACAGAAAGAGACCAGAGATAATTTCAGGTGCCAATGGGGGGATCACCCTGCAGTTGTTGAGCTTTGTTTTCATTTTTGTGTGTTTTTTCAGTAATTTATAAACACTTTCACATATGTATCTCATGCAAACACAACATACCCTGTTCATGGAGATTCATTTACTTACCAACATTTGAGAGTTAAATTATGAAGAATTGAAATCCTGTGAAGGAAATTAGCAACTCACAGATATAACTCCAGGGATTTTCATTAAATGGTTACTTAATAGCTCAAAATCCTGTAGCTAAGATGGCAAGTAGCTGGGATTAGAACCCAGGCAATATGGCGTCAGAGCCTGTATGCTTAACTCCTGTACTGCCTCAAAATAATAAATATTTATTGAACAATTACTGGTTATTCATTTATTTAATACATACAATCATTTTATTGAATTTGTGCTGTATGCTAGGCAATGCAAGGGGTACTGAAGATAGAGCAATGAGCAAGGCTAATTAACCAGATATATGGATTTACTTACTTGTAACCTACTACAATTGTGTCGGGTCTTTGAAGAAAGGACAAGGGTCTATGCAACGCTGAGTAGGAGGCCCTTTTCAGACATGTCTTCAAGGATGAATAGGAACTAAATGGAAGATTAGCAAGGAAGGTGCACAGATGCAGGTATATTCCAAGTAAAGGAATCGGTAAGTAGAAGGAAATTGACATAAAGGATCATGGAAAACACAGGCATTTTCTCTGGATTTCAAACTCTACTAAACACTTGCTCCTTGATGCTTTGTTTTCTGCTATCACTTTAATTTGCATTTATTTTATGATGAATTTATTACCAAGCCATAAGTTTTTATTTCTTCAGTGTCTTCTGGGATATCTTTTTCTCCTGTGCAGTCTCCTCTTCTGGTTTAGGAACAATTTATTCTTTTTCTGGAAGGATCTCCATGTGTCAGGGGGAGCTCACATATGGGTTCCTCTTTCCATGAGCTCTCTAAGTACCTTGGTGCCTCTTGGAGACTTTCACCAGGATGTGCTCAAAGAGCAGAGACTCTACATCTAAGCCCTGAAGTTCAGCATTACTTTCTGCATTTTTAAGCATATGCAACAAAAATGCAGCACTCTTTTTGGGCTACTGACCTTGTGTCCAGTTCCACTGTTTGGCCTGGGCATACCCACCAATGCCACCATTGTAATGACAGAAGGGTACACATTGCTTCTGTAGAGTGACATCTTTCAGATATGTGGTGGCTTTTTGAATATGCATACCTATTCTGGATACATTTTCATAACTACTCTGGAGCAGCAACACTGGGAAATCCAAATATTCACGCTCACTCCTGTTTTCAAATAAATGTGAGCTTCCCTCGTACAGAAACATGAAAAACAAAATCCGTAATTTGTCTAAATCAAAGCAGTTTTTAAATTTCTGAAGGGAGTAATTGTTTTGAATATATACATGGTTACCATGAAAATGTTCCTATTTATTTTGCTTCTTAATGCCAAAATGATATTGGAAGATTTCTTCTATATGAGTGAAATTACCCTCCTCTTATTTTCTAATTCTATTGTAATTGTCATTAGCATGCATTATTATGTTTTTTACTAATTTATTGTGGCATTTAAATCCCATGCTTCAGGAATCTGATGTTATTGTATTAAGATATATGCCAATAAAATTCTAGGTCTGGAAATTTTTAAAAAAGAGCTCAGAAAAATAAAACAATTTTATTGTATGACATAAGCAATCCAAATTCCATCTAACAAGCCCCTACATGTTTTTAAGTGTAAAGAAAAACTAAACCATATTTGTACACCTAGAAAGTAATTCTACAGATTAACTGAAGTTCGTGAAGTTCAGAGTGACCTTGCAAGGTAACCAAGAAGAATTGAACTTCCTTTCTCCCACCACAATCCATTAAGATTTCTGTTCTAATTCCTTTATCAAATGCTTCCTTTCCCATGGCACAGATATGGTGCTAAAAGCTTTGAAGATAGACTTTGTTTTAGTCCATATTTCCTGTTACTCTTGAGATTTGAGGCTGTGGTGAGGTAAGAAGAATAAAAGGAATCAGCATTACACTTATAATTATTCTAATGGACCTTAAAGACAGGTTTAATCTCTATTCCAATCAAGTTAACCAAGTAGAATGATAATAAATTTCTTTTCTTTCTGTGTTTTCTTGAGTTAAAAAAAAGTCTCACTGGCACTGGAAAATATACAAGTCCTCTTGGGATAACAAACATAATTCATTCTCACTCAGGCAACCGGTGAGCTCACTTCCTGGTTGCTGAGTTTATAGGTTATTGAAACCACTGGGGTTTTGTTAAAAATAGCCATCTAATAAATCTGCCCATTCTTTTAATTAAGATAATGGTGATAACTTGCGAATGGGTTTTTCCTCCCTTTTAGGGCAACTGAAAAAAAAAATCTCCAATAATGTACGTCATTTAGAATTGAGTGGAAATGAAAAATCCTGCTGCATCCATTGCCCTGAATTGGTAAGAAAAGGCACAAAGTACTTTTAAGTGCAGTGATAGAGGAAGTCAAGACAGCACAGAGTGTCTTTTGAGTGGATTTAAAATTTTCTAAAAAGGTGGGAGATCCTGAACTGAACATATCTCTTTAAAACCTTCTATCTGAAAGTGAAAAGCCATTTCCCCGTGTATTTTCAGGACAAATATAAGTGTTCCTCTCATTTAGGAATGCAAGGCAAAATGTCCTGTAAAAGCAACAGGGTGCTTTCTTATTTAATTAAGGTAGGTGATGAACCTGAAAGTTGTTTTCTTTCAAGAAATCATCAGATTCTTCTTTATAAGGAAGTGAAGCAGCTAGGGCATGATTGTAAGGCACTGGACCTGCAGTCAGGTCTCTGGATTCAAGTCTTCATGAAGCCGTTTACATGCCTGGGTCTTGGGCGATGGGTTTTCCTCTGAGCTTCAGTTTCTTCACATGTAAAGGAGGAATAATAAGACCAACCTTACAGTCGTTGTGTGACTTACATCCAAACATTCATTTGCTATTGATTGAGCAACAAATAAAAAATAATAGTAGCAAAAGCTAAGAATGATAGAGACCTTTTCTGCAATTGGCACATCTGTCACCAGCAGTGAGCAACAGGGGACCTAGAAATTGATCTTCTTTGGCTCCAGGTGATTTGCCACTGGCCATGAGCAGCAGCATTTTTGAATCCAGTGTTTGGTATAAATATCACCATGTTCTCTGTATTCCAAGGGACAGAAAAGATTGGGAAGTGTAACAGATACACAATATGTCACTTATACTTCATTACAATACATTTTAGAGTGAAAGAGACTGAGGCATAGAGAAATTAACTAACTCTACTGTAATTGTCATCAGTATTGTTGTTTCTCAAATAATTCTAGGTCTTCTGCCATTTAAGGCACATAGTATGGTTACACTTCCTTGCCCTCTTCAAGTTAGATGTGGCCAATGACTCGCTTTGGCCATTTAAATGGGAATGATGTGGGTCACTTCTGGGTGGAGGCTGCAAGAGCCTCCTTCCCCACTGCTGTGGAGATTACAGAAGCCCATGGCAAGATGATGCCTCTGCCAACCTAAGTGTAACCCTAACAGACCATGCCAAGTTAAGCCACCTAGTGTGGTACATGCAAGAAATACACTTTCGTGGTTTTGCTAAGGCATTGACATTTTGGAGGTGTTTCATCACCTAACTTCTTCGGAGACAATTATGCTGCTGCTAAATATCTGGTAAGCTCTGGCAGTGGTATGCTGCTAAGTCCAGAAGGAAAACAAAAACAAAACCTCATTTCTAATGCTGATTCATTTCTGCCTTGCAAATGATTCCACTATGGTGGATTTCAAGCTATCAAAATGACATCGCTGAATATGAAATTGAGATGAAATAAGCAATTTCAGCTTTGGCAAGCTGGTAGGAGGCCAGCTCCAGTACCCCCTTGCCTCAGAGTACATAGTGTTGAGCGAAATAGATGTGATTCCTGACTTCATTGAACTGGCAATGTAGAGAAGCAACATTGAATGTGCTAATAGAGAAAGGTGTATATGTATTTTCATTTCATTAAGAACATAGTAACTGAGATGAGGAACAATTCCATCTTTAAATGAAAATCTTTTTTAACCTTGCTTCCACCAAGAAGCTGTCAGATTTGCTGCCATGTGGTCCATCAAAAACGACATGCTGACTTGAGTCCACATTGCTTCCATGCCATAGAAGTATAATTCACTCCTTTTGAAATAGCACAATCCTAAAATTTGCTATTCCATTAGAAATATACAGTGCCCTGATGCATATGTTTTCATGACACCAAATTCTCCCTTGGATCAATCTACCCTCCCTCTGCCACCAACCTCCTCTAGATAATAACACTTTGAAATAACATGTTTAGGACAGACTGGGAACATTGTGGGTAAACACTCAGGAACATATGATTGCCATACAACAATTGGTGGCAGGGACTGGCTAGATGTTTATCAGTCCTATTCTATTTTTCCTGACACACAAGAGAACTGCATTTTTCCATTTCCATTGTGGTAAGTTTGAGGCTGGACAAATGTAGGAAGAAGTGGAGCACACTATGGAGAGTTCTGGCTATATCATGAGCCTCTTTACTCTTTGGCTGGCTGAATACGGAGGACCCAATAAAGGATTCTAAGAGAAGCACAAGAGGAAAGCCAGAATTCCTGGACCAAGGGTGTAAGGCTGAGTGGCTGATGGGACTTTCTAGAGTTATTTTGTGTTGTCGTAGTTATAGCAGCTAGTGTTAACTAATTATCCCAAATAATACCCCTTTTTAGACGAGAAGACATTATATTTGTGAGGATCTATTTGGGAATTTTATATGTGTCAAGAAACTGGAGCACAAACTATTTCAGTAAAGCAATTGGGTAAACAAGGTACAATTTAGATGATCTAAGTAGAAACAGAGGCAGAACATAATCTGGCCTCATTCAGAGCACTAAAGGTTACCAAAAAGAGAACTGCTTGTAACTGGAATGAATAATTCTTTCATTCCTCTTCCCGGTAGAGGAACTGAGATGTCTCTACCCTGGTTTCCTTCCTCTTCATCCTTAACTTTTAAAAGATAGCTGTGGAGCTTCATAACATGGGGTTGTTTTCAGAAAGATCTCTTTAAACAGTGGTTAGAAGACCATTAAGGCCTATCGCTGAACCCATCAAATTAGATTTAGATTGATCAACATTCTCCAGTTCTTTTTGTGTTACCTCCTCACAGACAATTGTTCTTTTCACATTCCACGCTTACATGCAAAAGCATGTGTTTGCTAAAATGTTGTGGGAAAAATGACACCACAGTTTTTAATCAAATGACTAGTTAATAGCCTGTGCTAGACATGGTGATGTCCCACCCAGATGCCCGTTTGAGGAACGACTTCCTGTCCAGGAAAGGCTCCTTCAGTGTCTAGTTCAGCTGCAGGGATCCACCTCACCCAATGGCAGGCCATGCTCCCTGCTGGATTGGCTGAGGCATTGTCAGCTGCTTCTCCTTCTGCCCAACCTTGCCTTTCCCCCTTTTTTTCACATCTTTCACTCCAAATTCCATCTCAGCATCAGCTTCTGGAGAACTCATCCTGTCACAGACTATTGATGGGACAGATAACTGATGAGAATATATGAATTCAAAATTTGAATTTAAATAACATTGGCTCCACCAAAGAAAAAGGCTATCAGAGTTATATGCTAATGCTTGCTCTTGAATGAATCTGGAACTGCTTAATTTGATTTCACATTTTCTGACTGCTTTTTTCCTACATTTGCATATCAGAAACAAAGGTATTGAAACCTATTTCTTAAAGAAGTTTCTAGTAAAGGATACTTTTTTCTTCCCCTATACCAGAGAAAGAGAGAAAATTAATTGATTAATTCAAAGTAGCCCATGAATGTCAGAAACCATCACTCTGTAGCAATAAATGAAATATCAGCATCTTTTCATTTCTTCTTTAGATACAAAAATCAGGGACATAGATGGTGGCAAGAGTCATTTTTCTTAGATCTGTGTTTTGGATTCATCCTCCTGTATGTGACCACCTCA
Source organism: Cabassous unicinctus (assembly GCA_029593785.1). Taxonomy (NCBI): domain Eukaryota; kingdom Metazoa; phylum Chordata; class Mammalia; order Cingulata; family Chlamyphoridae; genus Cabassous; species Cabassous unicinctus. The sequence goes on from JAQZBX010014933.1 coordinate 34,937, forward strand.
TCCAATAATGGTGAGCTCATGGAAAAATAGAAAGCAAGTGCAATCTGTCTCTCAAAAGCTGTCTCCACCAAAAACAATCACTGCTCTTAAAAGGATAGTCACTGAAGCCTGGTTTGACTGTTGATTAAAATAAAAAATTCAATTTATCCCAGTTTCCACTACTATATATTCCTGAAGATTGCAGCTGGGTCTATTCTTCCATAGATCTGAGAAAGTTAACGTAACATTGTTATGAGATGGGGACATGATAAACTCCCCCTGCTATGCCTTGAATAAAAAATTCTCTCTGGATTGTCTGCCATAGAGAATAGCATTCATCACCATCACCCCAGTCCTTCAGATTATGAAGAATAACTAATGCTTATTAGTGTATATTATGAGTCAGTTGCTATTATAAATACCTTAAAGGAATTCTCTCTATTTGTCCTCAAAACAATCCTATGAGAAGGGCATTCTTATTATTGTCATCCCATTTCACTGATGAGAAAACAGAAGCCTAGAGAGACCCTCTATGTATCTAAAGTCACAGAGTCAATAAAGATAGACCAATATTGATATCCAAACAGCCTCTTGTTCACTGGGCTGTACTGCTATTTAAGGTGCCTGTTTCCAGAAGTCCTTGAATAAAGAGTAAATACCAATAAAATAGATAATTCACTAAATTATTGTTAGTTGTACTTAATAAATGTTTGTTATTTATGCTTGTTACCTAAAGTAATTAATACATGTGTTAGCATTTACTTTATCAAATTATCTAGCATTTCCTTGGGAGACTTGGTCATAGGGTATATTTAGGATACTTTTGGAATGAGGGAGGGTTGAAGAGGAGGGAAGGATGGGTCAAGAACAAAAGGAGCTCCCTGAAAAGGGAAGGTCTGGATGGGGAGCCACACTGAATGGGCTCCTTGGGACCGGTGGAGAGACACATAAAGGCAGTGAATGCCTTATGACATGGAAATGGGGTTCAGTAGATAGAAGATTTTCCCTCCGGCTGGTCTTTTCCAAGATGTTTTTAATTTCTCTTCATATCACAGAAGCACAGTGACAGTATGATCCACTTTGCATTTTCAAGTGGGTCCAAATCTGTTCGAAACTCTAAAGTCACAGAATAATGTTTATTTCACAAAATCAACTGTAGAAATCATTTTCTTTGCACAATTCCGATGAATATGCTATTGAAATGCAATATTTAAAATTAAACCAATACAGAATACCAACCATATGGTGGAAATTGGGCATGTACGTGATTAAGTGGATAGATAGCTGGAGATGGTCTATTTAAACAAGCTTTGTTACTAATCAAAATTCACAATGCAAATTCCATGGAATTTGTTGTCCTTGCCCTTATTTAATATGCACTCTTTTATAAAGCATTACTATAATTTTTTGAGTTTATGGCACTAGGTGAATCACATCTTTTCAATACCTTGGATCCTTGGGAAAATTTGAAAGTTCTGTGATAATTAGTTTTGTAAAGGGGGAACTTTTGGCATGGACCGATTACAACGTTTATGTAAATGACTTTGAAACTTGTCGGATCTCTTTCTAGAGACAAGAACTATTCCTGTTATTATTTCACTAAAATGTTTGACAATGCTAAATTACCTTTCAAAAGCAGTAAATATCTTAGTGTCTTCTTTTAAAAAATCTGTTCTGATTTCTTAACTGCTGAAAAAGAGCAGAGCATCCATCAAGTGTGACTCATATTAACAAATCCTATGCCTTTCTTCCTCCTCCTCCTGCCCCTTTAAAAAGTCATCATGTATCCAGTCACTTTCTAGTTAGTTAAAAGTATCATAAAATTCTTGAGTGGAAAGGGAGAGAGTTTTGGCTTACTTCTTAATGGTAATTCAGCCAATCACTCCAAAAATGAGGGAGAACTGTGTTCATAATTGTAAAGTATAATGATATAACAGTGTCTAGACCAGTCATTTCCCACCAATTTATTAACATCTAACCCTGTAGTTCTAGAACAGGCAATTGTAAAACAGCCCGTTATAGATTAGGTTTAGGCTACCACAGTAATTACTCTGAGCTCAGTCTTTAGGAAAGTGATGTACATATATAGCAAACAGTTAAACCAGCTTCTTTCTCTCCCCTTCTCCATCTAGCCTTTCTAGAAATACTGATGTTCAAATGGGTAACTGCTTTCCTACTCTCAGTCATGGGAAGTGGCATGATAGTTAAGGAATAAAATTATGAGTAAACTTCCCAGAATTCTGGGGTGGGTGGGTGGTAATCCTGACAGGCAGCCAAGACTGCTTAAGAGGTCTGTTCCCTTCTGCAAACAGGAATCATTTTGTCCTTGCTGCTAAGACCTCAGTGTTTAACCTGACCTTTGATCTAAAATGTGACAGGTGGGAGGTGGGTGTGGCTCAATCGATAGAGCTCCCGTTTACCATATGGGAGGCCCCGGGTTCGCTTCCCGGGGCCTCCTTGTGAGGGCAGGCCGGCCCGCGCGGCACGGTGGGCTGATGCAGCAAGACCTCACAGCAAGGGGGAGATAAGCAGACATAGAAAAAACACACAGCAAATGGACACAGCAAACACAAGCAGCAAGGGGGGGATAAATAAATAAATAAATAAATCTTTAAAAAAAAAAATAATAAAATGTGACAGGTGCCATGTAAATATGTGCTTTCCAATTTAAGGTCAACATGACCACATTTTTATTCTGATGTATAATTAACACAATTTCAATAAATATGCTATCAAAATACAGTATTTAAAATTCAATCAATACCTATTGCATATTTATGACATGCTACGTGCTAGGCTAGACACTATTAGCAAGTACATGGGTAAATTAGACATATCCTTGACCTGTCAAGGTCTCCATGAATGCCCCTTCAAAATCTACTGGATCCAACATATAAGTATGGGGCTTAGTCTTTGGTTTAGAGTAGGAGTTCTCAATATGGTGGGGGGACACTTTGTCCCCCAGAGGGGGACGTTTGACACTATCTGGAGACATTTTTGGTTTTCACAACTGGGGGAAGGGGTATTGGTTCTACTGGCATCTAATGGGTAGAGGCCAGGGATGCTGCTAAAAATCCTACAAAGCACACGCCAGACCCTCACAGCAAAGAATCATCCTGCCCCAAATGTCAACAGTACTGATGTTGAAAAAAAAAACTG
>JAQZBX010014934.1:0-38085 GCA_029593785.1 Cabassous unicinctus
TTCAAACATTTTAAATGACATTTATAAATTTATATATTCTTTTTTATTTGTAAATACTTTAACTCAATTAATAAACCAGATCTTCTCAACTACTAAAATGTTTTTTTTTAATATTTTTATTTTTATTAAAAGATACTTAGATTACATAAATGTTACATAAAAAAATATATAGAAAGGATTCCCATATGCCCTGCTCCCCATATTTCCCACATTTTCCTGCATCACCAAAATCCTTCATCAGTGTGGTACATTCTTTGCAATTGATGAACACATTTTGGAGCATTGCCACTAAGCATGGATTATAGTTTGCATCGTAGTTTACAATCTCTTCCAAACAATTCTGCAGGTTCTGCAAGATATATAATGGCCTGTATTTGTCATTGCAATGTCATTCAGGACGATTCCAAAGTCCCAAAAATGCCCCTGTATTACATCTGTTTTTCCTTCTCCCTGCCCTCAGAACCTCCAGTGGCCACTGGCTTCACATCAATGTTGTAATTTCTTCCATTGCTAGAATCACAATAAGGCTATAGTAGAATACCAGTAAATATACTTTAGTCCATAGTTCATTCCCTAATCCTGAGGATTCTGGGATGGTGATGCCCACTCCACCTCTAAATGAGAGGGGGCTTCAATCCCATGGCTGATGGATGGGACTTTCTCGCTTGAATCTGTAGATTCTATCGGTTCCTTGGTATGGTGGTTGTCCATCCTTTCCTCCTTGTTAGCTGTCCTGGGTGAGTCCAATGAACTGCAGAGTAGGTGTTGCAACTTAAAATGTTTTTTAATCTAAAAATTAAACATAAAAATGTAGTGAGCTTTACATTTTCTTATAAGTTCTAGCACTAAAAAGAAATGCAATTACTTTCTAAATAAATTACTCAATTGCATATTTTAAACTGGAGTTATAAGGCTGTACTTTAAAAGTCCTAATTCTTTTGAATACAAAGTAAATAAAATGCCATGCATGCACAAATTCTTTCTTAACAAAATATTGACACTATAGTCTTCATTTCCATTTATAATAGATTCTGCGGTGTGCTGCTGTGGCAGACTGTATTTTCCAAAAATGGTCGCAACAATATTTCTGGTTACACCTCACTCCCCATCAAGAGGCAGAATCTATTACCCTGTCTCTCAAACCTGAGCAAGATTTTGCCGCTGCCTCAACAAATAGAATGCACTAGGTGTAATACGGCCGGCTTATTGTGAGGAAGCCCAGGCCACATGGAGAGGCTGATAGCCAGCACCAACCACCAAGCATGTGGGTGGGTGAGTCTTCAGAGGATTTCAGCCTCCAGCCTTCAAGCCACTGCTAATGATGTAGAGTGGAACAGGACTCTGTCTGTTATTGTGGCTACTTAAAAGTCAAGCCTTTGAAGGGGATTCTGATAAAAGTTTTATTGGCTATCCTGATGTGACACATGAGCCCTATTTTACATTTGCTGGGTCACTAATTTTATTACTCAAAGAAGATGAAAATGTAGTCCAAATTCCTTGATTTAGTATTCATATAAGTATGCAAAACCTACCCAGGTCCATCAGTCAGGGTTCAGTCAAGAGACAGTAACCATAGTGGTTATTTGAATAGGAAAAACTTAATAAAAAGAATTGTTAGCTAATAGAAGGTGAATAAATTAAGTAAAAGAATCCAGAAACAGCAGGTACAAAAAGAGCAACTTTTACCTCTAGATGAGGAAGTGTGGAAAATAAAGAAAACTAAGGACTAGGAGAGACTTTCCTCCAAGGCTGAGATTCAGACAGTTTCCAACAGGATGAAAGTGCAGGCTACTAGTGGCAAAGAAACTTTCCAGAGGGAGCAAGAAGGAGCTGGTCTGTAGTATGGCATGCTGCTACCAGAGGATGTGGTCAGGACAGAGCTGCTCTTGCACCAAATAATTATAATAGAAGACCATAACCAAAGAGTGAACATCTTCCTCTGTTACAGTCTTGCAGTTTCTCTCCAGTGCCCTTTACTGATGACACCTAACATTTTACCATATGGCAAAGGGTAAATGTTAACAAGATCCAGTTCCATTGCTCCATTATCAAAAAGCAAAAGAGATGGATTTAGAGATGAAAGGAATTAATTGATGGCTGGCTTACCATGTTAATCACTTGACTGGATTTTATTCTTTAGATCTGCCTAACTAAAAGTTTGAAGACCTTTGAACTTAATGGAATTCTATACAATTTCAAGTTCTTAGCACCATACAATCCCAACTAATATTTAAAATATATCTTATTTGTATAACTTTTTTTTAAATTGCTTTATCTGTTTTTATTTGGAGGATTTGAAAGTCAGAATTGCCTGCTAGCTAAGGTTTACTTTTTTTCCCTTAATTTTTAAAATTTTATTTATTTATTTATTCTCCCTCTCCACCCCCCTCACCCCCCACTGCTTGTGCACACTGTCTGCTTTCTGTGTCCATCCACTGCGTGTTTCCTCTGTGTCTGCCTGTCTCCCCTGTTTCCTCTGTGTCTGCTTGTCTCCCCTTTGTTGCGTCATCTTGCTACGCCAGCTTTCCACGGGCGCAGGCCGTCAGCTCTCTGCAGGTGCAGGCCACCTTGCCCTCACCAGGAGGCCCTGGGAACCGAACCCAGGGCGTCCCATTTGGTAATGGGAGCCCAACCACTTGCGTTACACCTGCTTCACTGTATAACTTTCTTTTGCGTGTTATGAGATCAGTTTATAGTCATTATGTAGAGTACAGATTTACTCTTGTTAGCTTAATTAACTGGGAATTTATTTTAAGGAAGTGCATGAAAATAAGTAAGGCAGGAATATTAGCCATGAGACCAGTCTTCATGAAAATAGGAGTCATATAGTTATTGACCACCAAAATAAGAACACAGTTCAGGAAGAAGATTCCAATGTTGAACTATGGGCTACATTATCTTGTATTCCCCTTAACAGTGGTAATTAGTGATTCTTCCACATTGTAGAATCTCAGCTGATCTCTATCTTTTCTTCTGTACCTACCAACTAAGTGCCTTACTTTTTACTCCGTAATTAGTTTTTCTACTTCCCAGCACATACCAACATAGAACGCATCCTAACGTGTTACTACTTCTCTTTTCTGACATCTGCAAGCTGCCATTTCTCTTGTGTGTCTTTTATCTTCTGTTTCTATGACTAACATGCTGACATTTCCTCATATCTCTAGTTCAAACTACAAAGGGATAGATTTTGGTTCAGCCAATTAATAATATCTCTGCTTGGAAGTGAGTTAATTTTAAGCCACCTCATAAGCCCCTGGCCATTGTATAGATTGACTTTCAATGAGTAAATGGTCACTCCTGATCCAATTACATCAGTGGTGTGAGTTCATATGGCAGAGAATATGGTCACCACCTATATGTCAGAAATCAAATAGTGCTGCTTCTCTCAACAAAGGACTGTCCATTTAAAAGGAGATCTGTTTGAATGGTGGAGCAGACCAATGACTTTAAAAGAACCACCATGGTATAACAGTCTAAAAATCCCGATTAAAGGGAGTTCCCCAAAGAAGTTCCAGTCAATGGTTCCCAACAGTGGCTTTGATCACTTCTTGTCCGCACCTACAGTGGCTTCAGCTGATGGTGCTGACTAACAATGATACTGTCTCCCAAGGGTTTCTCTTTTTGACAGAGCCCTGGGTGCCTTACCAACAGCTCACAAGCACTTTGGAGACTGAAAAATCCACAAGTTCTCTCTCAGTGTAACTCACAGCAAAGCCACTGATAAGGCACAACTTTGCCAAACTTTGTTTTTATAGTCATTTCACTAAATCCTCCTTGGCTGGTAGCTCAGCTGTCATAACATACAATACGTCCTTTCAGAAGGTGCAAGATGGAGATCCCCCAGCACACAAATTATAAACTATGAAAACTGCAGATATGAGCGGAGCATGTGGGTGTAATTTAAATTTTACTAATGTGACTTTGGACTTGGCTTTAATTTTACTATTTATAAAATAGTCAATTAAATATAGATGCTTAGAGATAGGAGGGTCCGTTTTGATTAGGTGGTCAATACACCTCAATTTTGCAGATGAAGAAACAAAACTTTAAAAAAAAAAAAGGCTTAGGGCATTATTCCCTTTGTCAATAGAAAGGCCCAAGACTAGAACCCAGACTCCTTGAGTCTAAGTCAGTGCTCTTTCTTCTACACCTTGCCGCCACCTAGTGTTATTCAGATTTCTGATCTAAGAACAAATTGCAATTAGTTTAATTATCTATTTGCAAACCAATAATGTGTGAGCTAATTTTAAATGATCCAAAAAAATATCTGATATAAACCTCCATTTCACAGTGTTTGCCATTAATTTGTATTACTCTGCATAATTGAAAATATGTTTGTCTTATCTTCTAAGATTGTTAATACAGAGTCATGTATTGGGGTGAGTTGAGAGCAGTCTCACTTAAAAGAAAACAACACTATGTTTAAGTAATGCTTAAACTTTCTTAACCCTGAAAAGTTGAAAAGCAATACTCATTAACAAACTACTGACAAATTATTAAGTACTTGTCTAGACTTTGTGCATAGCTTCTACAATATGAAATAGAGTCCATGTATTTAAATGGCAGGAAGATGCTTCATACCTCTCTACTGTCTAACTTTTGGAAATTGCGGGCTGTCCCAACCAAAAAAACTGATCCACCCACTTTATTCTGCATAAGTGATGCTTTTGAAGCATCATTCTATGCCCCCTCTACCTATATTTCACGTTCATTCAGAAATGACAAATCTTAGGAAACCACAGAGCAAGAATAGAGAGGACGATAGAGTAGTAGAGTTAAGATGCATTTAGTTCTCCATAAGCAAAGTATTGTTAGTAGAATTAGGAATTGAAAAAAAGCTTGGTATACTGCATCATGGAGATTGTAGCTATTCATCTAAACTATTGGTTTAATTCAATAAAGAATTAAGAAATGGAAGTAGAAAACTCTACATTAATACATCAGCGCTGTGCAAAATGGATACCTTCTAGAAACTCAGGAATTAGGCTGAGAGCTTTGAACTTGAATTTTTATTATTGAAGAAAGAAATATGACCATCTCTAAAGATTAGTGTCTGGAGCCAAAACAGCTACAGGAAATTAAGGATACATGTCCACAATTAAAATACACAATGCTGCAAAAATGGAAAATTAGTTGATATGAAGCACAAGCTTGAAGAACTTTACAAAACACAGAAAACGTGTACAAGAATGGAAGAGATACAAGAGTAATAACTGATATGGAGAACAGACTCAGTACCATTCCTAGGAATTCTATATACACCTGGTGAAGAAAGCAGAGCAATTGGAAAAACACCATTTAGAAAGCCCAAGCCTGCAGATTGAAAGTGCAAATTGAAAATCTGCATTCCAGGTAAACTCCATGTAAAAGACTTTGTGGGATGACTCACTAAATAAGTATTTCAACTCTCTTCTCCCCTTCCCCTTGGTGCAAAAAAGAAGAATGGTTGGCTCTCTATCCCCTTTTGCATATGGGAATAGCCACAAGACTCATTTGTAGACACTGAGATATAACCAAAAACCTGGGGGAAGGAGATTTGAAGTAGAAAAACATGGAGTCACTTTCTTCACTGAGTCAGAGTCTTTCTTGGACCACATTTTCTAGAAATTAGCCCTTGTTGCTCAAGTCACAAGGGAACACGGCAAATTAGAGAATCTATCTCTTAATGCATATGTATCAGAAAATACAGTGATTATCTATTACTACTCAGAAATCCTTCAACTTTGGAGGGCAGAACCATTACTCTTCTGGGAAACACTTCAACCATCCACAGTTGAACCTAGTGTTTCAAATGAAAAATAGTCTGGTCTTACAGACCTACTCCAAAACAGAAATTAACACCAGGTACAAGCTAGGCCAGTCAGAGTCTTCCCTGGATGTTGTATTTTGGACCATAGATAATTCTAGTCAGTACTTTTTAGAGATGTGGGAAGTGTAGCTCTGAAGTGGCTCATCAGCTTATTTCCAAACTCACAGGAAAGTCGGTTTACACCAAAAGAAGACAAGGCCGACATAAGGAGAGAAACAAAGAAAAAGAAAGAGAGGCACTATGGTATTTGTGATTAGTGTTCTGGTTATCCTGGGACTTGCCCTGTCCCTTCTTGGGTTTGGTTACATGAGCTATCCTAGTACCATTCTAATACATTTCTTGTTGCACTTAAGTTTGCTTAAATGGATTTCTCATACTTGCAAACAAGAGTCCTAGTGAATACAATGTAATAGTGTAAGGCATGTTACCAACAGTTAAGCCAGTTCCCAGTTGAGCAATATAATGGTCTGTGGGAGATCAATGTGGTCAGTTTAAACAGGATTGACAGATAATCCAAACTGTGCGCAGAGAGAAAAAAAAAATGTCCAGTGCTTTTATTAATTTAATGGAAAGCAAGCTAGGATGGGATCCAAGCCAGGGCAGTATTTCTCAATATACAGCCACAACACATTTGCAGCATAATTATTTAGGGTAGTGTTAACAGTGAAGAATCTTAGGTCCCAGCCCAGGGGTGGGATGGCTTTCATTTTAAAGCATCCCAGGTGATTCTAATTTGGATTAAAACTTGAGAGCCACTGCATTAGACCTTAAACCAGGGGTCCTTAACAAAGGGTCCATGAGCTTGAATTGAAAATTAAAAAAAAATATTATTCTTGTGAGGACATGTCGGTGCGGGTGTGATATATTTATTAGATAATATACAGTATAGCATAGACTTAGTAAGGATTTTGTGGTTTTCACCTGTCTGGCAAAGGGGTCCGTGGAACTAAAAAGGTTAAGAACCCCTGCCTTCAATGAATGGTTGCCATTATTAGGATGCTGATAAAATTCAGCTGTGAGAGGCAATATACTGTATATTAAGCGTCTACTTGTGGAGTGCAGAGAAACCACATGGGGGGAAATCCAGAAAGTGTTTCCTGTTGCATTGCTGAATGATGTCTGGGAACAGAGAAAGTTCGGATAAAAGCATAGACCCTTAGAATTACATATCAGAAATAAAGGAGATGAAGTGTTTTAAAAGGGAGAAAATACTGACATGGTTTGGTTTTCTTAAAACATAACAAAGATGATTTCTACATGCATCTGTTGCTGGTATATGAATGTGTTTGTATGTCCTTGCAAATAGCCAACATACACCTGAAAATGAAAAATCCATTTGAATCAGTGAATTAGTGGTCTATTGTAAAACAACCACTCCAAAATATCTGTTCAATTTCCTCTCAACCATGTCAGGTGAATTTGTCATCGAAATGGTGATTTCAGCTTCCATGAAGACTGCCTATCTGATTCAACCAAATTTTCTTACCTCAAGAACTGACTTATAATTCTACGGCTTCTACTGATTTGAAGGATCTTAAATCAGAGACCCAAATGCAGACAATTTTCATAAGAAAACTATTGGTTCCAAGTAAATTTCAAACCAAATGAGTAAAATATCAAATGAAGAGCCCTCATTCTTGTGATTACTTGTTCACTACAATTCATTTTTGTATCTAGCCAGAAAGCATCTGTTTTTACAAGAAACACAGGATTTAATGACTCTGAGAGGAACAGCCACCACCTAACCGTCTTGTCAAATCTATTCTCTGGAACCTCAGGGGTAGAGCCTTCCTACCACTTAGCTCAGGCCACATCAGCCTTTCCTTCCATTCCTCAATCTTCCATTGTCATACAGTGTGGGTAATTGGTTTTTAATTGGTTCATTTACCCGAATGATTTATAGTGCCTCAGGTAGGTACAATTTAATGACACCCATTACAGTGCTTTAGCATATTTCACAAATAGAAATGCTGTTGTCCTTCAAATTTGAAGATCCATACATATGAGTGCTTTCATTTATATATCTCTAATGTAGACAAAAGTCCAGAGCCTAACAATGATAAAATATAATAGCGTACCAGGCTTTGTGCATTATTCATTTAAAAGGCATATTCAAAAGAACAAAAATAAACAGAAACAATAACTGTCTATAGAATTGCATTTGTTTAATCAGTTATTGTTTACAACTTTCTCCTTAACTTCCTAGATAAACAATTTCTTTGCTCAAAATTAGTCACTTCACTTTGAGTACTAATAACATACTGGAAAAATCACTTAGCAAAGGAGGTAAGAAACCTAAGTTCATTCTTGATTCTGGAAATAATTGTGAGACTTTAGCCAGTCACTTAATCTTTCACTTTAGACCAGCGCACTTGAAAGGACTCTTGTGTTCTGAAAAAATGTGGCTCACTACATATTTCTCTTTCTCATTTTGATTGATTAGCTACTTGGGGTGCTGTCAAATCTTCCATAGTATAACCTATGCTTGTACTTCAATGTTCCCTTAAAAAATAATTTCTGCTTAAACTGTTTAGAAATATTCTGCTCATCATTCAGTTACTCAGGAGTTATCAACTGTCACACAGATGCTGTACAAGGAAGGACACTTTTGCTCAGACTGCCTTGGGTATGCAGCCAAAAGATCAACCAAACATAGCAAGTTCATGAGTACAGAGCTATAGGAAAACTTCAGAAATTTTCTAACAGTAAAATAACCATATTTTTTCTGCCTCAATACATCATTCCTTCTAAGTAGGTATCATAGGAACACAATAAAATATTTTTAAACATTTCTTAGAATTTATTTGCATATATACAAATACACACATGTGAGTTAAGAGATGCAATTGATATTTAGGAACAGATTCTAATGTTTACGCAAAACAACAAATTCAAACAGAAGCTTCTGAATGAGTTTGAGTAAATTTAAAGAAAGATTTTACTTATGTACCATAGCATCACAGTTCTGGATTAGTGTAAGCATATTTATTTATTTATTTATTTATTTATTATTTTTGTATAATTTCTGTCTCTTTATTGATATTTTCTGTTTGGAGAGATATAGTATTTAAACTTTCCTATAATTCTTTTCTAAAAAAGAATTAATTTCTTTTTAATTTTTTAAAAAATACTTTAGGTTACATAAATGTTACATAAAAAATATAGGGGTTTCCCATATGCTCCACTCCTTAACCCTCCCACACTTTCCCACATTAACAGCATCCTTCATTAGTATGGTACATTTGTTACAATTGATGAATACACATTGGAGCATTGCCACTAAGTGTGGATTATAGTTTACATTATAGTTTACACTCTGTCCCACACAATTTTGTAAATTATGACAAAATATATAATGATCTGTTTCCATCATTGTAGCGTCATTCAGGAAAATTCTGATGTCCCAAAAATGCTCCCATATTACGCCTGTTTTTCCCTCTCCCTCCCCTCAGAACTTCCGGTGGCCACTGCCTCCACATCAATGATTAAAGTTCTTCCATTGCTAGAATAACAATAAGTCTATAGTAGAATAACTGTAAGTCTACTCTAGTTCATCGTTCATTCCCCAATCCTGAGGATGCTGGGATAGTGATGCCCACTCCACCTTTAATTGAGAGGGGGCTTACATCCCATGGGGTTGATGGATGGGACTAACTTGCTGGCAGTTGCAGACTCTCTCTGTTCCTTGGGATGGGTGTTGTCCATCATCATCTCCTTGTCAGTTGTCCTAGATGAGTCCAATGAACTGGAGAGCAGGTGCTGCAACTCTGTTGAGATTCAGGACCCAACTGGCACGTGGACAGCCCAAAGATTTAAGTCTTTTGGACATACACCTATCAACTCTAGTACTAACTATAGGTTCAAATAGAAGGGGCAACAGAGCCATGGGTAAGGAAACCACAATTGAGTCCTACTCTGTCACATTGGGAGCATAAATTCCAAAGTAGGGCCCACTGGCAGGGCACCAAACCCCTGAGCTGTCTTCCCTCCCTATAGTTTCTGAATGTCTCTAGAGCCCTCAGGAGCCCCACTATTTGAGGCACTATTTACTGTGGCAGTCAATGAGATCCTGCTGAGATGTGTATAAGCGTAACTTCTGAAATGACCTCCTGACTCCCTTTGAAATCTCTTACCATAAAAACTCATTTGTATTTACCCTTTCCCCCTTTTGGTCAAGGTCTTTTTCCAGGTGCATTGATAGTTGGTGCTTGGTAATAATCCCTCAGTGCCAGGAAGTCATGTCCCACACCAGGGGAAGGTAATGCATTTATATGCTGAGTTTGGCTTAGAGAGAGAGTGCAAGCATATTTAAATGTGACCAGATCTTTACTTTTGCATAACATGTCCTTGTCTTGATGTTTCAAACAAGCTCAACTCAGTAATTTATAAATGTAATTGGAGGAAAAATACAGTGTGTGGATGGGATGGGTGTCACCTCAGAAATTTTATGTAACCTACAAAGAGTAAAACAGTCATTTCAAATCATCCTTTGCATCTTTTTGTACCCAGAGGATGAGTATCCAGGGACTGAAGGCTCTGTTGACTAGAAAGGGCTTAGCAGTAGCAGATCATTTATGTACATGAAGACATCTGTACATGTTTCTTTTTCTTAATTTAGCTCTGTGCTGTCCAATACAGTATACAAGAGTCACTTGTGTCCACTGAACCCTTGAAATGAGTCTAGCCTGAATTGAGATATGCTATAAATGTGAAATGCATACCAAAAAGCAAACTATCTTCTTTAAAAACTTTTATATTGATTACATGTTGGAAATGATAAATTTTAGATATATTGAGTTAAATAAAATATATTATTGAAAGTCTTCTCACCTGTTTCCTTTTACTTTTTTAATGTGGCTACTAGAAAAATGAAAATTACATGTGTGTCTCAAATTATGTTTTGAATGGACAGTGCTGCTCTAGATTCAGATTCTATTGTCTCTGACAGTTATCTTTTGTCATTGAGTTATGTGCCTGTGCAGTTTGAGCCAGTCATAATCTGCAAATGATAGGAATGACAAAGAGCTTTGAGTTCACCCAGACCAGGAATGGTCAAGCTTCCCCTGGACTGTCCTGCTGAAACTCACTCTCCCTTGCATTTGATCCCACTACCACCCTTTTCCACATCCCCAGTCACCATTGTATCATTCTAAATGTAATCATTCAGATTTTGAGAGTATGTACTATTCAACATACCTAATATTATGTGCCAGGCACAAGGTTCAAATCTTTACAACTACCAAATTTTTCAATCTTCACAGCAATTCTATAACGTGTGTTATGTTATCACCCCCCTCATTTTACAAATGAAGAAATTGAGTCACAGAGAAGTTAAGAAATTTGCTGAACATCACAGAGCTAATAAAAGGTAAAGCTGGTATTCAAACTTAGGCAGTCTAGCCTCAAAGTCCAAGCCCTTGATTACTGTACCCTGCAGTTTTTCTGTAACCCAGATATTAGCTGGAGAATAGTCATTCTTTATAATTTAAATGAAACTGGCTCTTTGAAAGTCAAATGAAATTGACTAAAACCCATGTCAAATTTTGTTGGGAATCCCAAATCTCTCCAATGATCTCTCTTTGTCATTTCCACTGGCCAATATTCCACAGATCTTTTTGGGCCAATTTGCTGGACTCCTCATACTTCTTAATCTTCCAAGGTCCCTCTCTTTCTTCCAAAAGTTTCAAGATTCTTATTCAATCAGAAGAGCAATTTAGCATGCTATATGGTCCTACCCTGTGGAATCTTGACCCTCCCCCATGTGCCCTGAGGCTCATCTTTTCACAACAAAATGGGTCATCAATTTTTTTGTTTAGGTGGAAAAATCTATGTCTCTTAGCAGAGAGTGGTGTCCATAGATTTTTGTGAGTTTAAAAAGCAATTTGCTTCTCTCCCTTAGACTTACAACAACTTGTATGAGAAATACTGCTATTCTTGTGAAAATTAGGCAACTGAACTTGACAGAACTTAACACTCCCAAGGTCACAAAGCAATAAAGGGCAGAGGAAAGATTCCTTCCAGGCAGAGGGTCCAGATCTCCTGGTAGTTCTGCCTCATATCTATATCATTAACTGGAGGTTCTTCTGTAACCTCGCGTAGAGAACTGTCAGAGATCTGTTTAGTTGGCCAGCCTGCCTGCCGTACATGAATCACCACCTCACATCAAAGAAATACTCCAAGGATGCCTCTCTACCCTTCTTGACAATGTGGGACAGTCTTCTTCTCCACAAGCTATGTCATTCTCTTCCCCTAAGTTATGGGAAGGGAATCTATTGTCATCTTTTATTGTAAGTACAATAGTCTCTTTGGCCAAAACCTATGTAGCTTAAAAACAAAGAAACACACACACAAAACAAAATGCTTCTCAATCTATAATTATTGTTACCACATAGATAAAAGGAAGATGAAGGTCAGGGAGTGCTATTTCCATTCCGCTAAATAAAGAACTAATAAATGCTTTCCAGACATAGAAAGATGGAAAAATTGAGGCTATTAAAAAAAGAAATTATTAGCGAATCAAAAATAGTTAAAAGAAATGTGAGTGTTCAGAACTTGACTAGAGAGCAAACTAATCGGCCGATGAAACACTGTTGAGTTAATAATGAATGTCTCAGCTCAACTTGAAGCAAATCTGTCTGCTCTATTGGAAACATATAATATCAAAGGAGAGGAAAGCTGTCCCATAAAGGCATGGTAGCATTTGAACATCAATTTGACAGGTAGTGTAATTTTCTTACTAAAGACCGTGAATATCATATTGAAACCTACCACAGAAATACTACTTGAATTCTCCACATAAGTCATCTGAATAGGAAAAGTTTCAGCACAAGTCAGAAAAGATATAGGAAAAAAGGCTGAGCCTGATGTATTTCACTTATGACCACAAAACCATGACCTTGACTTATTTCCATTTAATACTAATCTATTATCTCTAAACCAGGAACAAGTGAAACTGAAATCAGTCAGAAGACTGAGTTATTTCTGCTCCAGATTTACTTTAAGTAGTGCTATGTCATCTGACTACATTTATATGCAAGTGACAAGAATCAGAGAATGTTCAGTTCTGATCTGAGCTTTTTCTACTATCTTAAGTACCAGGAAAAGATGATAGTAGTTTGAACCCTTGTGTTTCCAGCATATAGAACATAGCTAGCATGCAGAAGATGATAAAAACATTTTATTAATCTTCTTTCAATGTTATCTTGTGTAATATATTCAGAAGATAGTGTTTTATTACCCACATAGGAAGAAGTTTTGAGAAGTGTCAAGCTAAAATTTCACTTACTTTAAAATATGTTTTTCCCTAGGCATCCCAGAAGTCTGCCACCTTGCAGAGTGTGGGAAAGCTTCAGCTAGTTATACATTTCCATTTCAACGTGATTTACAGTTCAGGGGATACATAAAAGGAAACTGTGATACATCTCAAGCCCCAAAAGGTCTCTGGATTCAGGTTTGGTTATATCTCCCAAGACATCAGCCAAATTCCTCTAAGTATTTTCTGATTGGCATCCAAATCTTGGGTGAAACTTAATTCAGGTAGTGCTAATACCTAAATGCATCCTGTGGCATAATAAACCATTGTTGACTTTCATATAGAATTAGGTTGACTTTGCAGATTCACAAGGAGAATTACTTAGAGCACAAATCATGAAGTAGTGGGCTAGAGGTTGTTTATTAAGCACAATGGCTGTTTTTGTTTCCCACCCCACCCTTTTTTAAGAGCCAGTATTTAAAAAGTAGATTTTGTATTAAAACATGTATCTCCACCCTCTCTTGAAAAAGTTGGAAATATGACAACCTGGGTTCCAGACTTGCTCATGGCCATAACCTAAAGAAGCACTTGCATTGTCCTGTAAGTCTCAAGTCCCTTCTGGCCAGCCAGCTTCACTATTTCAGTTTTCATGGAGTCTTTATCCATGAATAGCTCCCAACTTAGAGCAAAACTGATAAAGTACAGCCTTATGAGTATATTCTCTGCTCATGCTCTGACGTTGCCTAATATTGCTGGAGAAAACGACAAGAGATAAGGAAATGGATACTACTGTTGAATTTATAGTTTCCAGCCTTCCTGGGGTCCAGCAATGTTTTGTTTTTTTGTTTTGTTGGTTTTTGTTTTTTTTTACTTTGCCTGGTACACTCTCTTTCACACACTCTAGAAAGGCTATTCCTAAAGTACACCGCATTCTCTCAATCTTTTATCCCATCCAGTATTCACAGAGAAAATAAAGTTCACCATGGAAGAACTCACTCAATTTTCCAACCACATACTGCTATGCTAGCCTATTTCACTTCTGCCACTTGACAGCTCTGTGACCTTGAGAAACCCTTTGAAGCTTTGTTAGGCTCCTATTTTCTCACCATTCAATTGAGGGTACTATGCCTATCTCCCAGTATAACAATTATTAAATCAGCTTATGTAAATAAGCATTTTGCACAGTGACTGGCAAAGAAATGTGCCTTCCTTCAGTGTCACTTACCTTTGTTGCATGTGTCCTAGAGGATGGGTTTTTTTGACCCCATCTACCTTACTCTTTCCAGATTTTGTTTCCCAAATACTCTATTTTGTTTGGTCTGTCACCCCCTCATCCCCCACGATTTTCACAGCCATCCCCATAGATTATAAACCATTTCTTATATACTGGTATCTCCATTTCTATACATCAAACCTCCTTTTCCATACCTTGGTCATCCTCTACTCTACTGCCTAAAAAACAGTCCTCAAGGCAAAACTGTTACTGCCAAAAAATCTATTTCAGCTTTGTACTCACCAATAGAATAAATTCAAAAATTTTTAGCTCACCTTGCAAATATCTTTACTTAAGCACACAACCCATCTCCTGCTTCATCTCTCAATCTACCAACTAAATTTCTTACCCTTTCTTTGATTATTCCAGGCCCTTTTATAAGTCTGTGCCTTTCTCATGCATGTTGTTTCTTCTTCCTGGAACATAATCCCTCCTCTGCCCCCACCTTCCCCAAATCTCCTGTGATATTCCAATTTCTTCTTTAAGATCCAAGTCAAAATATACCTCTCTAGAGAGAATTTTCCTCGTCTCCACATTTCATGTACTTGCCCAGGCCTCTGGGTTCCCAAAGTAATTACTTGTTTATTTATGTCAGTGTTCTGCTCCAACCCTTCCCACACCCAGAATAAATAGAACCACACACTAGATTTTGTGGTGGACTAAGGGTAGGGATTGAATTTCATATGTGAATCTTAAGTACTTAGTACAGTACCTGCCACATGGCCGGATAGAGGTAATTATAATTCAGTTCCACAAAGTTTCATTTTATCCTGACTTTACTGTCTTACTCCTTTCAATCCCGACAACAACTGTAGTGAAAAATGAGGTTTGATGAAGTTATTGGCTTATAACTTATAAATGGCAAAACTGGCATATCAACCTCTGAAGTCCATGCTTTATCTAACAAAAATACACCATATAGTTTCTTCAATAAATCTTTGTTGAATAAGTGAACAGTTGAATAAATACATAAAAGTTTTCAGATAAATCTTTACCAATGTTCACACTACTATTAGAATAGTGTATAGTAAAAGACTTCTTAAAAGTTTATTGATACATTTTTTAACATTAGTTCATCACTACATCTAATTAAATTCATTTTCTTTTATTCTCCCTAATTAAATAAATAATGGTCAGGGGATTAATTTTCTAAAAGATTCTAAAGTTTGCCTATTGAACATCATATTTCACCCTCTTTCTTCAATAACATATGAGCATTTCATATGTACATTTTTAATATACTCTGAAATAACCTGATAAGGAAATTTAATGCCAACAAATGTAAAGATATCTGTTTGCTGTTCTTCGTGACGCTTAAGGTTATTGCTATGGGCTTAATTTAGGTTTTAACCATTTTATTTTAAATCATGGTCATTGAAAATGCAAGCAATTATTGAAAACACACCACTGGGATTACTTTCAACAAGAGACACTCCATTAATATACAATATAGTATCAAATGTGTTTTGGTAATCATTTCATATTTCATATAGTTACATGCATATTCCCTTTTTAGCTGCATTATGAAATGCTAATAACAATACCATTAATTAGCAATACATATTCATTGAAATTTAGTGACTTGAGGACCTATCCAGATTCATATTTGTATTGTCCTCTGGGACACATATTCCAGACCTAATGTTACATTCAGCTAGAGAGTGAGAATTGCAATGGATCTGTGAGATCATCTCTCATGCTTAATGCTTTTATGACAAAAAAAAAAAAAAATGAGGACCAGAGATGCATATGTATTCTGTGTCCTACATGACCAAGACAGAAATATGACCACGGATTAGAACTCAGTCTTTAGACACCTAAGACAGTAAATATTTTTCTACTAAAGTTAAAGTCAACCTATGTCCAATAATGAAACAATAGAACACTTATTTGATAAAGGTAGTTCATTATACACCAAATAAGGGGTCTTTAGACTTGTTTTCCTTTCTAAGGTTACTTACCACGTTTACTATGCTAATGGCACATATATATCTTTAATCAATTTATTTAGTCATACCTGCTTAAGTGATTGGTTTGACTATTATGTGACTAAATTATTGGTAAACTAGAGTAGCTAGTCAATTCATGCTTAAATAACAAGTTGGTTTGTTTATAAGTGAATACATTCACTAGTTGAAGAAACATTTTATTCTTCATTCTATTGATTTGGTGGAGATACAGTTTCTGAATGAGGTTGTAGTTAAAGATGTTGTAACAAATTCATAACATTTTTTTTAAATGACATCAAATAAGCATTTTGACTTAATTTTCATTTTTCTCTTGGTAGCACTGGCATTACATTTCCAAGGAAGACAGTGTGTTCTGGGGTTTTTTTTTTTGTTGATCATTTTTGGAAGTCATCTTGAGGAAAGAAAGTTTTGGTGGTGTTTGCAGCTAGAAACTCAGATTTGGAGGAGACAGGGAAACTAGGGTAATAGCTCACATGGAAAAGTAAACAGACATAGAACAGATACCAAAAGTATGAGAGAGGAAGTAAGAAAAGAGAATTTGGTGAATGTGAAAGATTAGCATTACATAATTTTAACAAAAATTTCATTAGTGACACTGTTTTGCTCCAAAGCTTAGAAACCATTTTAACTAACTAGAAGAGAATTTTGTTCCTATTTAAATGTTTATCTAATCACACCTATGTAGAGTGGTTATCATGAAGAAATCAGTGTCAAAACAAACATGTGTTACAGAAGCTAAACACATCGCTTCCAGCTAGTGTTTTACTTCTGAAAATGTCCAGAAATTGTTATGAGTGAATCTCTATGCCCCTCTAAGAGGCCTCAGTTGATCACTTCTCTGGAGATTATGTGACAAATGAGTTGAGGTGGATGAGAAGTGATTTATCCACCTTCAAAGATTATTTTCTCTGGTGCATCCAAACTTATAAAAGAATTTTTTCTTAGGAAATAGATTTGGGTTTATTTCATACAGAGGAAGAAATTCTGGGGGGAAAAAAAGAGTTGAAAAAAAGAAGTACATGTCAAAAGATAAAATAGTGCAGCAGAAGGATTCATTGCCTAGGTAACTTTTTGCTTCTCTCATTTTGCTTTGCAATAAGTTCTCAATGGATTGATTCATTTAAGCTATGGTTTTTATTCATATTTTTAAGCTTTTGGGCCTGATGTTGAAATCTCCCTTGTCACCAGTTAAACCTACTAGTTTTAATGATTTGGGTTTTAAATGAAGGTCATTACGTAATATCCTGCATTGCATGCAGATTATAAAGTTCTTGCTGGCTTTGCCTTTTAATTAAATTATTCTTTCAAGTGGAATATAGTAGTAGAAAGTCCATCTTCTTTTTTAATATTGTAGAGACTCTATAGCCAAACTTTTCTGCTTTATTACTAATGAATATTTAAAATAGTGTTCTTGAATAAACCTCAATTAGGTCTAAAAAGAATTATTTGTTTAATACCTCTTTTCCCCCACCCAATTCAATTACCCACATTCTACAGATAATGTAATCTAACATATGGTGTTCTCTCTCTCTCCGTGTGTGTGTGTGTGTGTGTGTGTGTGTGTGTGTGTGTGTGGTATGTTCGTGTATGTGTGTATCTGTCTTACCCTGGATCTTCAGACTTCTCTGATATACAGCCAAACAAAGAGAGAGCCAAGAGAGATTCAGTAGTGAAGGTTTAGGGGAGAAATACAATATGTAACAGAGAATCTGTTGATTAAAACTCCAGAAGAGGGTGCAGTTGAGCACCCTCCTCCCACATGGGAGGTCCCAGTTTTGGTTCCAGGTGCCTCCTGAAAACAAACAAACAAACAAACAACAACAACAAAAAGAAAAACAAGCAAAACAAATGGAAAAAAACAACTCAGGGAATCCTATGTGACTCAATGGTTGAGCACCGGCTTCCCACATACAAGGTCCCAGGTTCAATCCCCAGCCCCCAGGACTTAAAAAAAAAAAAAAAAACAGAAGCAGTGACTAATTAAAAGTCCACAGGAGAAAGGGAGGAGCCAGATTTAGTGGGCTGAATGGACATATCTAAAAGACTTGTCAATGTCTTAACTCCTAGAACCTGTGACTGTGACCTTATTTGGACACAGAGTCCTTGCAGATGCAATTAAGTTAAGGATCTCAAAACAATATAATCATGGATCTAAGGTGGGCCCTAAATCCAAGGAGGGGTATCCATGTAAGAGAAAAGCAGAGAGATATATGAGACATGGACACACAGAAATGAAGGGAAGGAAACCCAGAGGGAAGAACATGTGAAGGTGGAAGCAGAAATTGAAGTTATGCTGCCACAAGCTAAGGATGCCTAGAGCTGCTAGGAGCTGGAAGAGGCAAGGAAGGGTTTTCTCCTAGAGCCTTGGGAGGAAGCCCAGCCCTGTGGACACCTAGGTTTCAGACTATGAGAATACATTTCTGTTATTTTATATCACCAGGTTTGTGGTAATTTGTTAGGACACCTTAGGAAACATACAACAGGTTTACTGGAAGGAACAGAGTGATGGGAGTAGCTATATGGAGGAGCCTGTTGCTCTGGACAGGAAGGTGAACACATTCTGTCTAGTCATTCAACTCTCTAGGATGGTTATTCACTATGAGGGAAGAAGGGAAGAAAGTCACTGACTCTGGCTTGAAGGAAAGCCTAAATCTAAGCCCCTGGAAGAGAATCTGCCTGTCAGCGTGCTATGGCAAGAGTGACAAGAGAGCCAAGAGTGACAGCCAACTTGACAAAGGCATGGAGTATTTCAGGGCAGTGGCAGCCATGCTCCCAGCCCAGGTTGGCTGTGGGACCACCCTAGCAGACTGGGAAAACAAGAAACCATTTATGAGATACAGGAAGATTGCAATTCTCAGGTTAGAAACCGAACACAAAAAGCCAAACAGTGCATCTTTATACCAGAAATAATCCACCTAGGAAGTCTCTTGGCATTAAAACTACCCTGAATAGAATCACTGTCTTAAAAAAGTTGATTAGGATTTGATGGAAAGCTTAGGGCAGGGTTAGAAAAGTGAATTTTTAGGGGAAAGGAAGTACAGCAGGAAAGATCAGTCTTTGTTCTTTATCTATTGCCACCTTGAACCGTGTCATAAATCTTGACCAGAAATGTCAGTGGATAACATCTGAATGCTTTTAAAAATCTTCCATTTCTGAAGGTTAGTGCTCTAAACTCCCTGGATGCTCTCATCTATCTGGAATAATAAACAGTGGTTGGGTGGCTCCCATAAGTCAGTGGTCTGATTAGATTATCAACTTGCAAACTCCCTGGAACCCTTTCAACTAACACTTTCTGCTGAACCGTAAGATTGACGATCTGAGTTTCAGTCTAGAAGTTGGGTAACTTTGCATCCACTTGATGACTAATGATGCACAGTACCGTGTTTATTTGCTTCCTCTGAAATCTGAACCTGTTTTTCGGTGCCCTTTCCTAAGTCTGATATAGAACTAATTGTTGGCAGATGTGGCAAGTATTTTGAGCCAAGATATAGTATTTGTTTGCACAGTCTGATTTTCAGCCTTAACCAATATCAAGTCATTGCAGCTGGTTTTTATCAAGGCTCTGTATACCATAGACCATCCACCTGACAAAACAAGATTTGCTCATGTGACCTTCATTTGCAAGCCTTAAGTATGGGAATCCCATGGAAGGAATAGTGGAATTTTCTTGAATATTCCTAATCAAATTGGTGAGTTGGCTAAATTTAATTTTTGTTTATTTACATGCAAATTACTGTCTTGTAGTTTACAGGTAAAATGTGTCCTTTGAAAATATATTCCTTAAGATTTAAGTTTTTAGCTCAATATGAATTTTAATTTTGGGCTCAAAAATTATATTAAATCCTTATCTTCTATTTAGGCATCACTCGTAAAACAAAGCTTACAAACTACTATTTCTGCTCAGGAGAAAGAGTGATCTCACAGTCAAAACTACTGTAAGCAGCATGAGTTGGAGACAGCAAACTAATTTTGTATTAACATTCCTGTCTTTACTGACATACATGCCAGAATCAGTATGGTGAATTATTTTCATGACCTTCCCCGTTGTTTTAAATAAATAAAAGATTAGCATTGCAGCCACCCTGTTTACATTAAACTACAAATTCCATAAGCCACAGTAGTGTTTGTGTTTTCAAATTTCACTCATTTTTTTTCCATGGGTGCATGAGTTCATTTGATTTGTTTCATCTGCCCAAAATATTTTAAGAGGACTGCACTGTGGAGAAGTATTTATTTGAAAGAGCTGTGGATAATTTGCAAACTCTATGATGATATAGTGGTCTTTACTAATGAAACAGAAAGGCTTTTATTCTGCAGTCTCCCTGACACTGTGGGAAATAAAATCTCAAAGAGACCTAAGCTGTTATTAAAATGATTTTAGTTTTAGATTATGTCTGCTCCTTGAGTAGTAATGCATCTAATAAAATGTGATTCAAAAGGCGATTTTACCTGTTTTTATGCCATTCATGCAGTTTATTCCAGTGCCATGGAACAAAAGTTGTCTGAATCTGAAAGCCTGACTGAACAATATGTATTTTAAAAAGCTATATGATAAAAAAAACCATAAAGCAAAAGAAAGCTCACCTTCAGTTTTGGAAAATGTTTAAAATGAATTTATTTGGGAAAGTTTAAAATATCTTATACAACCAAATATAAGGTAACAATTAAATAAAACAATCCTCCACTTTTACAGTTAAACTTTTGGTAGCATAATACTGCATCAGAAGATAGAAACATCTGAAAATTTGGTAGATATTGCCGTAATGAACATCCCAATAAAAGTTTGTCCCAATGAACAGCTCTTCCATCAATATGAGCATCTTCCCCCCATCCACAGCACACTGGAAAAAAATTTTAAATGGGTTAAGTGCCAGCAACTACACTACTAATAAAATCAAATATAGTTAAGTCATGGAGGTGAAATTGGTGTAAGGTAACCAGAAAAACAACCCCACTTCTCTGAATATTCAACAATTATGGAACAAATAAAAATCACACGACAGCTGTGAAACACCCAAGAGGTGTAATGAGCCATAGACAATAGGCTTTTGGTCCACAGCTCACATATAGGGAGAAATGTCCCTTTTTAAAATGAATCAGAAAGTGCAAGAAGTTTCAGGTGGATAATCAGCACCGTCCAGACTTCAAATATTACTTAGTCATTTAGTGTAATTTTAAGTTTTCACTTTAAGTGAAATCATGCTCTGATCATTGGTTGAGAAAGACTTGGTCCTGCTCCTGGTCTTCTGAGTAAATGCTGCATCAGGGTCATGACAAGTGCCATGAGACCTCTGACTTACCAGCTTTCAGTGCCACCTGCCATGGCTGCCTTAGCTCTCAGCAACAAAGAATTGCCTTGCAAAGGCAAAAACTGCACCCTTTCTCTGCTAGGTACCCACCTTGAACCTTGTAGCCTCTTCCCACTAGCGAGAAGGATCTGAACTAGTGCCTAGATCATCCATGTGGGCTGGAGGCTACATATTTCCTCCTAAACCAGGACCAAAGGTGGCTGGTCTTCCCAACTTAGGCCCTGACTCTGACTCCATTCTAATTGTCTGCTGGGGTTTCTTCAGCTTGCCCTCAGCCCTTGCCAGTTCCTTTCAGCTCTGGGTCTGGAACCCATCTCTGAAATCTTTCACCTAACATAGGATGGGACTTCTTAATTTGGCTTGCTCCTTTCACTCATCTAATGTTGAGATGTCTTGCCACCATCTAGAAGCCATGCTGCCAAGTCCAGACAACTGATCTTGGCTCAGACCCTTTGATGTCAGCCCACTTGGGACTTGACTTTTCTGCATTAATTTTGACTTGCACTTTGAACTGTCTCAACCTTTCTGTGCCTGTTGGATTTCTTCATGTCTGGTCTTAAGAGCCTCAGGCAACTTCCCCGTAAAAGAAAGATTCCCAGAAACCTGGTGGCCATGGCAGCAAAAATCCTAGTGAGCATTGTGGTCCTTGTCTAGCTATTCCTAGCTGTGGCACATGGACTTCCACATTGATCAGGCATGGAATACAATCTATCCTAGAAAGTGACCATAGCATATATGCAGCCCAGTTAATGTTTATTCTAATACAAAAGCAAATAAGTCCAATTTTTGGCTTATTGTGGAGGGTTCTAATATGGGGTAAATGTCCAACTTCCTGGAACTGTACCCCAATGAAGAATTCCAGAATTCAAGAATTGAGCCCCTATGGTATTTCCTAGTTTGCAGAAAAGTAGAACAGCCTCTGGAGATACATTCATAAAACTCCTGCACTGGGATTACACATACATCATGGACTGCTGTAAGATTAGCATGGACAAATTCAAGAGGACAGTTAAGAGGCTGGCAAAGGAAATCCTCAATCATCTTGCTGAAGATGACATTAGGCAAACAGCCTCTGCCAGCACAAGTAGTCTGTCGGGAGCTGTCCTATCGTCTGTACCAAGCTTGATCCTTTAATCATCATCCTCTTCTACTTCTTAGATACTATATTCAACCCGAACAACACTCTTATTCCCTTTGCTATATCCCTGATTGTCTATTTTATCTCTTCTGTATAAATTCTGCTTTTGTGACTAGCCTCTGCCTAACCACGTAGAGCCAAAAATGCAGGATCTACCTCTGGATGAATCTCAACCTAACCCACTGCTTGTGCTTGTGTAATTGAAACACCTTCAAGAGATCTTGGCCCTGCCCTGGACATAATCTCTGACTTGTCCAAAGCTTTTCTGGGCATCCAGGGTGGTAATAAGCACTTTTGAGGAAAACACTTTAACAAAAATCTTAGTTTTTAAAAAGAACCTGGTTTGTTCAAATGCTTCCTTAGTTTAAGTTGAACTCAAATTAATAATTCAAAATTAATAATAATTAATAGATCAACCATTGTATTATGAGTGCAGCAGGAACCATAGCTGTGAGGATATGGAGCAGTCATTTGATGCTTTAAGTTCAGCTGAAAAATCAGATACTTTGTTTTTCATAAAGTCATAGAGAAAGTAAGGCTTGAACTTTAAAGTATAAAATGTACAGATTCTTTTATGGCAATCAATAGAAATTAAGAATTCTCATCCATTTTCTTTCCTCTCCTCTTTTATGAAATTCTGCTTGCTTAGAAGTTCCACTATGAATAAGAAGAAATTCTGAACATTCGGAGGATTGACCTACAGGTAATTTTTTCCGTTGCTGTTTGGTCCAAAGTCCATAAAAAATTGATGTTCTCTTCTCAGGTAACATGCTTATTTTTATCTACATGAAACTCATTGATCTTCTTCCAATTTGCTGTTAGCCTCTTCATTCCACTTTCATTCCCGAGGTAACGAATGATATTTTCATAGGCATGGTTAGTAATCAATATAGACAAGCTCTGCCCATTGATCTGAGAAAGACCTTTGATCTGGAAAATCACCAATTATGGCTATTTAAAGTAGATTCAATTGGATTAGGCAGAACAAAAAAGAACTGGTATCTACAGTATTCTTAAATAGTTTTAAAATATAGAAAGACACAAAGTTAAATATAAGACCTTTTAAAGAATAAGGGTTAATTTTCATTCTTTCAATTTTAAATGATGATTTTCCTGCAAATTCTACTTTATTTCTGAATTTTTTATGTCTATGTAATGTGATATTCTTATAAAGGACATCCCAGGTACAAGGTAATTGACGATTTGCGTGAGTTTTTGACAACCTTCAAACCCTAATTAATAAAAATAGATTCAGCTTAAATATTGATATGCTGAACATTAGTCTTATTTTAACTGAAAAAAGGTGGACTCCTGGTCCCAGCAAATTAAGTCTTTAATAGTATTCAGGCTACCTGGTTGATTGATTGCATTTTCTAGTGGAATTTCTAGTTGCTATTATTTTCAGGCTATAACCAAATTTGAATTAGAAATGAGGATGTGGATTGTTTCTTGCCTACATGAGACTAATTATTCCCCAGAGTACAATCTATATTATTTAATGCAGACTGTTCTATACTGCTTCTGAAGACCTTGAATCATGAAATGTACTGAAGGAAAAGCGGTAGAACCCAACTGTGTTTTCCAATCATTTCTTCTCTATAGCCCAGGAGTCCTAGATTCTGTAGTCCTGAAAGCTGTTTAATTTGTGGCTCAAATCAGAGGAGAAGAGAATCCTGGATTCAGATCCCAGCACTACAAATTACTAGCTGTATGACCTGAAAGGTTATTTAATTGCCTTTTGTCCCTAGTTTCCTTGTACATAATAATAGTAGCACATACTTCACAGATTTTGAGACTTAAAGAAAGTAATATATAAAAAAAAAATGATAATAGATAATTCTTATTTATTCTGCAGTTACATGATAAGTTATTTTTAAATTATTTAGTCTTCACAGCAAATACATACTTTTTCTCTCCCCATTTTATAGATGGAGAAACAATCAGAGAGTTCATTAGCTGCCAAAAATGACAAGCTAGTAAATGATAAATAATCTCCTTTCAGATCCTGCCTTCATAAACACTACTAGACTCTAGCAAAATACTTAGCATAGAAACTACCACATAATAAAACCTCATATACTGTACTGAATGTTCATAAGTGTAAATAATACATTCCTCCAAATTCTAGTAACTCTATCAACTTTTAGGTTTAAATAAAAGTAATATTATACCTACCCTTAAAATGATAGCTTATTTCTTTAGGTCTAGAACACTGTAGAAAGGTCCAATGCTGACTGTGGGCCCATTTGCAAGGCACATGATCTGCCTTTGAGGCGATTACCCAAATTCCATCAGCAACCACTTTTCCCTTCCTGGCTTCTTCCCCAACCCCTCCAAAATCTACCTTCTTTCTAATCTTTGCCTTTAGCTAGAGATCAAATACTATTTAATGAAGTATTAGACTGGCTAGTATAATTAGAAGGGACATCCGTTGATTTTTATCCCTAGCATCCATTCACCTTTTCCTGAAGACCTTGACTAAATTCCCCTCTGAGAGAACACCGTCTTCCCCTCTCATAATGTCTCTGCCTCTCTGGAGGAGTTGACTCCCATCCAGGCTACAGGGGTGAACTTGTGGCATATCTGAGCAGGTACATTACTTGGGCTGGTGAGGGGTTCAGGGATGGTTTTTTGACGCTATCATAGCCAATGAGATTTTGACGGAATATCTGTAAATACAGTTATCCCCCAATCCCCCCATTTATTATTGGGCTTGTAGTTATGAGGATGTAAAACCTGGGACCATTATGGTCATCTTGTGACCATCAAAGATGTGCCTTTCTGAGGTTGGAGTCCACACAGACAAAAAAGAGCTATATAAACTAGTTTTGAGTGGTATCATTTGAGCCTTGGCCTCAAGCTGTAGCAACAGCCAGTTCTCCTTTAGACATTGTAGTTATGTGAGCCAATAAATTCTCCTTTTTTGCTTAAACCAGATGAGTTAAGGCTTCTTTTACTTACAACTGAAAGAGATTTAATTGAGGCAGTTTCTTTATGCTTTAATAGAATATTCTTTATGAATCAAAATTATGAATTTATAGTTTTGATTTATTAGTAATGGATTTGGGTAGCATTGGTGGAATACATGTTGGAGCCCCCATAGGATAAATGTGTAGGTAATAGTAATAGATAATTAAATTATTGACCTCTTTTTTCACATTCCCTTTAACCAGAACCCTTTTCAAGAATTTCTTCACAGCAGGAAGTCGTCCTGGGGGCTTCTGCATGGCTTCTTGCTATTGTTCCCCTGAGATTTAAGTGGTTGTGTAAGAAGCACACTTTTATCCTTGGAGATTTTACATTTTGTTCATTCCCAGCACTGACACTTTTAAATGAATATCTTTTAAGTATATTAAATTTCCTTCTTGATGCTATAGGCCATCCATTATCTAGAAAACTCCATGCCTTTAAGCCTTGGCAGTTTCCTTCTTAGGTGTTATTTCCTGGTTCGGAAATTCTGCAGCTGCTTTAGGACATGTATGGACAAACACAGAAAACAATAAAGTCAGCAGTCCAATAATAGAGGATCAGAAACCTTGCTCTTATTACTCATCCTGAAAAGTAAAACGTACAAAAAGGTGACAATTATGAGTTTTGCACATTGCAATGTCATGGTTCTGCCACAGCTATCTGGCCGCTCCTCTTCAAATGCCTTCTCAGTGTCTCACCCCACTTCTGTCCTTTTACCGACACCACCCGTGGAGCCACTACCCTTGGTCTCCCTAACATCCTGAAATTTACATTGTATTGTGAAATATGCACCCCAACAGTGACTCTCAAGAACATAGGGACTTTGCTAACTTTAAAGGGAACTCTCAGCAGTCTGAGCATTTATGGAACTTATCTAATGACCCAAAGTCATTATGTAGGGAGGAAATCCAAAGTAAGCTAGAAATTATATAAACTCATAGTGAAAAGTAGCTTTGTACCTAGAGAATGCTGAGCAAAAGGGCCAACCCCGGAGAGGCAGGTTCCCAAATAGCACTTTTTACTAGCAGCATGCAATTATAATACATTCTTTTGAGTTAAGGTTAGGGTTAGAGTTAGGGTTAGGATTAGTGCTGTTCTTTCTAAATCTAAAATCCATGGCTCTTTATAGCAGCAGGCTCAAACATTCTAGCTTGATATACAATTCCTTTCCTAATTTTGACCTAAGCTACTTTGCTAGCCTTGTGTATATCCCCTTCCAAAATACTCCGTTGCCTTGCCAACATTTTTATTTCCTCATATCATGCACTTACACAGCTCCATGTCTTCTCTTGCTGTGCAGACACAGTTGGTGATCTTCTCAACAGTTATACCTTTCTGCGTCCTTAATAATAGAACCTTGACTGGTTTAGAATAAGGCAGGCATATACTTCAGTGTAGGCTGTTGCCTCTCAGGCCCCAGGGAGATAAATGAATGGAATATACTTTAAACCACTTATTGCAATTCCCTCCCATTCATCAATGTAGGTTTAGAAATGGGAAGAAATTCTGACCATTGTAACAAGAGATGTTTCCTGGGGAGTTTCTAAGTTTTTCTGGTTCTTAAAAAAGAGGCACAAGGAAGGGAATGTGCTCTCTCCCCTTTCCAGCCAATGGATATTGTTGCATGAGTATGTGATGCTCAGAGGTACTTCAACCTTACTGCTACCATGACAATATGAGTTAAGGGCAAAAGCCAACTTGCTGAGGACTGCAGAAGGAACAGATGGGAAGAATCTGGGTTCTTTTTCACTTCACTAGTCTAATAAATGATCAACTTGGAACTGCTCAACCACAGACTTTTAATTCTGTGGGTGTAGCAGACAGTTGTCTTTCTTTTAGACTGCCAAACAATTCAATCCCCCTTCTTGGGACACTCCCCACCTTATTTTAGGTAAAACCAGCTCTAAGTTATAGAGGCTTAAAATGCCAGATGTTCACTTGCAGCTCAGGCATGGGAATTCAAGTCTCAAATGTTTTATGGGGGGTGGGGGACAGTGACATAAAGAAGCAGAAATCATGGGGAAACACTTCAAGTAAAAATAGTGGAAGAAGCAGTGGCAACATCTGTTTTCCAGAGGTAGCTGGGTACCATTTCTAGCAACATTATCCCAGGTTTGGCTTCAGTTATATCAGTGGGGAAAGCTGAGGTGTCTGTCCTGGGGATGATGGCAATGGTATCTTAATTGGACAGGTTTTGCAAGGTGATTTCAATTTTGTCCTTGGCTATATAACTTCCAAGCCTATTTCTCTGAACTTCCCAGAGATTCCGAGAGCCATCCATTCAAGATTTTTTCCTAAATCAACTCTAGTTGATCTCTATTACCTACAACTAAGAATCTTTAGTGACACAGAGAGTTATTTTGGTTGTTAAGCAGTTGGTTTCCCATTTCCTGCAGCTGAAAGAATCCTTACAGATATACATGTTCTGTTCTTTTAGTTTGAGATCCTTTTTCCATCCTTATCAACTTCACAATGTACTGTATATCCTTAAAGCATAGCTCAAAAGACACCTCTTCTCTGAAGCTTTACTTCTTGACCTCACTTTATCAAAATAGTTTTTTTTTTCTTTATCTACATAACCACATATATACCTCTTTCAAAACAGTGAGTTGATAAGATTATCATTTGTTAAAGTGCTTCTCTCTTCCATGAGACTGTAATTGCTCAAGGGCATGAACAATTTACCATTTTTTCTTCCTGGTACCTAAAAGTTGATTGGCATACTATAAGTTGTAATGAAATGTTTGATGAGTAAAACATCAAACACAACAAATACTTATTAGATACCAATGTCCAGCTCATTCTACTTGGCATTGGGGAGAATAAAATCGGAAATGCAGGGAATGTTGTGGTTTAGAATGAAAAACAAAATAGATAATATTGTAAGGGAAATTACTAAATGATATAGTTTGAAAACTATATGGATGTCATTAGAGTTTTCACGAGTAACAGAAGAAGGCAATCTCTTACCTATTGGAAAGGTGATTATGGTTAGAAAGATGGAAGATGGGGGCAAAATGTTCTAAGACACTAGTAAAGCTGTGTAAGTATAAGTGAAGGCACCAGGACTGGCAAGTGCATGAAATGTTTACATCAAGTATAAGAGTAATGGTTCAGTTGTAGTATATGACATAACGAAAGAAAAAATGGGAAATGTCTTCAGTAGGGAAAATTGAGTCTGGGCTTGTGTTTGTCTTTTTGGTTACATTTTTTACTTTTAGTTGCATATTGTACATAAAACAAGAAAGAAAAATACCTTATAATCGTACATATCATACCCAAGTACATTAGAAAATTTTACTGGAGAAATATAAATGCTTTATATTAATACGAGGCAGATCAAATATAAAATAAGTAAAGGGTATATAAATATTTGGGGATCAAGTAAATTTCAATGATCACACCAGTATTTGTAAGTAAATTCTATTTTACTTCTTATTTGTTATTGTTCTCACCGGGCATAGCCTGTTAACAACCAATTTAACAGTAAGTTCAAGTAATAGAAGATGGATGATAATGGATAGGTACTTTTTTTTTAAATGTCTTTAGTTCTATAATCTGTGAGATGGTACTAGGTGTTCAAAAAAAAAAAAAAAAAAAAAGGAAAGAAAGTTCCCATGTCAAACATATTTGGGAAATAATGACTGAAATGAAGTTAAATGAATTTACTTACTACAGGACTTCTCAGAAATCGTATTATGCTGATGAAAATTGGATTGTGAATTTCCAAGAGAGGTATGTGAGGAAGTAGAAGCTGACTCTTTGTTCTAAAGTGAGTATTTAAGGTGAAAATCATATTTGTTTCAAATTACCTTAAAATCTGTTAGGAAGGCACCACTTTGAAAAATGACGGGCATGCCATCTTTATAAGCTCAACAAGCAAATTTTCCCTCCAAAGTTGAAATGGATGGCTTTCTTTCGTTGGCTATCAGCTCTAGGCTGTATCATATGAAAATATATTTTTCAAAATTTGTCACACGCAACTGGGCAAGATCACACTCTGAGAAGCACTGAAACTTAAGACCTAAAATAAATTAATTCCTATCTCCTGTGTGCTCACTCTGGTCACATGCTCATTAAGTTCAAATGATGGGGCAGCATCAGCTGTATTATGTAAACTATTTCTCTCTCTTCCTTTTTCCCTCTCTCCTTTCCTTCTTCCTTCCCTTTTTCTCTCTTTTAGACATTTTCACGACTGTATATACGTGACCATCTGTGAATATCTGTGTGAGATAGGAAAAAAGCACTCTCCAGATGCCATTGTGATTAAAGGGTCTTTAAACAGGGCCAATCTAAATGTGGGGAGAGCAGTTGAGGAACCACGTTGTGTGTCTACCTTAGTGTCAGTTGGTCATTTCTCTCTCTGTCGGAGAAAAAAAAAAAAAAAAAAACACAAGGAAAAACTCATTGCACTTCTTTCCATTGTACCCTTACTTAAGATGGATTGGTAGATGGGTGACTGTTGATGCCATCACTGGTCTTTGAGACATTGTTTAAATACCAGAAACTTTTGTGGGATGTGAGCATTGGTGATGGAAAGAAGAGGACCACTGGGGAAATGGGAGGTTTGGCAGCACTGAAGTTAAAAATTCTCTTATTCACCATCTTAGAGTATAGGTGGATAGTCTCCAAGTATTTTCATCTGTGAAGTGTGTTAGTATAATTTTTATTAGTTCTGATATTTTTAAGAGTTTTTCTTTGCTTTTATTTTTGGAAAAGTGATGATTTTTTAGATTTAGAGCCAAACTTTAGAGCCAAATTTTCCAAATTGATCAACAAATATCTCAATAAATATGAATCTCTATTGTCTATAAGGCAAGTGCTGTAACAATTACCAAGAATAGTAAGACAGAATTCCTGCTTGAAAAACAACCTGTCTAGTTTTGGTAGAAAGAAAATGTAGAGTTATTACTGATTTCTCCACACAGATGGTCACCACGTTTGCTTATTTGATGGTGTCTTAGGCAGTAATCCTAATATATTTCTTGGCACTGGGGAAAGGTGAGTATTATAACCTTCCTTCAAAGTCTTTTCTAACGAAGACTAAATGCTCCTGGTTATAACACATCTTTAATGAGTTCTTTTATTTTATTCTAATTTTGAGACACTGCTCTCCCTGACTTAACCTAGGGCTAAAATTGAGTATCAAAATCCCATTGTGGTTTCTGGTTCATCAGAAAATACACTGAGCTCCCCCAAAACGCTTATTTCTCCTCTTTGACTACTGAGAAGTGAATGAATCCAGGATAAGTAATGCTTTCTGGTCTCTTTTGAGTATGAGTATGTAGAATTGACAATGACAGTGGACAGCCAAGGTCAACACTAGAGTCCAAGTACAAGGACTTACTGCAGTCATGGAAAAGACAACAGTTGCTATGTTCTTCACACTTTCCAATAATGCTGCTCTTTATCCTTAATCTCACAACTAGAACTCAGACTCTTCTTGTTAATATACCACTCCTGACCCAGACATGCTCTATTTGTCCTATTTTATACTTTTCTATATCATGATCCAAAGTCACCCCGGCCATGTGGCTTGAAAGTCATGTGGCACAGTCACCCTTCACTATGACTTCCAGAGGCTTTTATCTGGTAGTTTCTGACAAATATATCACAAAAAGAGCCACTGTGTAACTGAGTTAACTTTTTGTCTCTGTGTGGTTTGAAGCTGTGTATACCCCAGAAAAAACATGTTCTTGGATTTAATTCATTCCTTTGGGTTTGGACCCATAGTAGGTGTGACCTTTTGATGAGGCTACTTAAGTTAAGGTGTGACCCACCTCATTCAGGATGGGAATTATTCCTATTACTTGAATCCTTTATAAACAGAATAAATGCAGAGAGAGTGAGAGAAAGCCACAGAAGCAAGTAGCTGAAATCAATGAAACCCGGAAGAGAAGGGAGAGACCAGCAAATGGCACCATGTGCCTTGCTGTGTGGCAGAGGAGCTAAGGATTGCCAGCAGCTGGTCTTCAGGAAGAAAGCATCACCTTGATGATGTCTTGATTGGGACATTTTCTCAGCCTCAAAACTATAAGTTAATAAATTACCATTGCTCAAGCCAAACCCTTCACTGTATTTGCTTTAAGCAGTCTAGGAAACTAAAACAGATTATGGTACAAGGAGAGTTGGGTGCTGCTATTTCAAACACCAAAAATGTGGAAAAGGCTTTGGAATGGGGTAATGGATACAGGCTGGAAGAGTTGCGAGGTGCTTGATAGAAAAAGCCTAGATTGCTTTGAAGAGATCATTGGTAGAAATATGGATGCTAAAGGTACTTCTGCTGAGGTCTTAGAAGAAAATGATGAATGTGTTCTAGGAAACTGGAAGAAAGGTGATCCTTGTTTTAAAGTGGCATCCAACTTGACGAAATTGAGTTCTGATGTCAGATAGAAGAAAGAATTTGAGAGTGATGAACTGGGATATTGAGCTGAAGAGATTTCCAAGTTAAATGTGGAAAGTACAGCCTGGTTTCTCCTTGCAGCTTGTAGTAAAATGTGAAAGGAAAGGGACAAGCTGGGAACTCAACTCCTGGGAACAAAGAAACCAGAAATTGATGCTTTGAAAAATTCTGAGCTTCCAGAAAGCAAGTCCCCAATGAATAGCATCCCATTCGAGGGCTTAACTGAATACGGATCCAGTCAGCCATTTCAGTGCAAGTCAGGATTGGAAATGCAGTTATCCAGGAAGAATGCATGAAAAGTTCTTTTGTCTGATGGTTTGGACCCCTGTGTACTACATGAAAAACTGAAAAAAAAATTTTTTTGTGGGATCTGTATAAATGAAACCACTGCCAGCCTGTACTAAAAGGGACAGAGAAGGGGCAGATTGAAGGAAAACCCACTTTAAGGGCAGGACTGTGGAAGCTGAGGTCTGGACCTAAGACATCTCGGGTGAATGGAGCAGGCCCACCTATGTGTGTTGAAAGTTTGAGTATGCCCCGGCACTTAGAGAGGGCAGGTCTTCCACCCTGTTGTTCAGAAAGAGTGCTACCAGAGGAGTGGGTGCAGCTCAGTGGTTAAGCATATGCTTCACATGTATGAAGTCCCAGTTTCAATCCCTGGTACCTCCTAAAAAAATAAAATAAAATAAAATAAAGAAAGAGTGCTACCACCCCAATGCTTGAAGAGGGTGGAACCTTCTCCCCAGGAATGGGGAGAGCATGGGGGCTGCACAAGCACTTGAAAGGGATGGGGTTGCTGCTCTCTCAGGCCTGGAGGACAAAACATTGTTCCATAGATGACTCTCAGACCTTGAAATCTAATGGCTTATTCTCTGAAGGATTATGGAATTGTTTGGGACCTATAACCCCTGTTTTCATTCCAATTTCTCCTTTGGGGAATGGAAAAGTTTTCCTATGCCTGTCCCTCCAGTGTACATTGGAAGCAGATAACTTGTTCTCTAGGTTTCACAGGTCCACAGGTAGAGGGGAATTATGCCCCAAGACAGACCACACCTATAACTGATTCTGATGAAACTTTGTACTTGGCACTTTTTAGAAAATGACTTCAGTAAGGTTTCTGGGATACTGTGAGGGAATGAATGTTTTTTCTTTGTGGAAAGAGCATGTCTTTTCAAGGTCCAGAGGGTGACGTGTGGTAGTGTGAAGCTGTGTGTACCCCAGAAAAACATGTTCTTGGATTTAATCCATTCTGTGGGTTTGGATTTATTGTAGGTAGAACCTTTTGATGAGGCTAATTCAGTTAAGGTGTGACCCACCTCATTCAGAATGGGACTCAATCCTATTACTGGAGTCATTTTTAAACAGAATGAATTCAGAAAGAGCAAGAAAAAACCACAGAAGCAAGAAGTTTAAACCCAGAAGAGAAGAGAGAGACCATCAGACACTACCATGTGCCTAGCCATGTGGCAGAGATGCCAACGATCACCAGCAGCTGGTCTTAGGGAAGAAAACATCACCTTGATGATGGCTTGATTTGGACATTTTCTCAGCCTCAAAACTGTAAGCTAATAAATTTCCATTGTTCAAGCTGGACCTTTCATGGTATTTGCTTTAAGCAGCCTAGGAAACTAAAGCAATCTCCTCATTGGATTCAGCTCATTTTTATTGCCACCAATATTATCTTCTGGAATATATTTCTCCAAAAACAGACCTATACATTTCCCACATGTGGCGAGCTCCTTTTAATATCTGTGGGAGACTTATATCTAAAAAATGAATAATGCCTGGGATCACTTCATCCTTACTCTTTCCCTTTATGGATTGCTCCTCTTTCAGAAGTATCACATATAGTTGGAAATCAGGCTGTTTATTAATCTTCATAGGAGAACTATAATTTTTGTCAAATGTTTGCTATAATTAACATAATAATAATTATTACTAATAAAACTGCAGTTCAGAATTCCATCATTGTCACTGTTTTTTTTTCTAAAATAGCTTCTTTTATTATTTATTACCTAGGAAAAGCCAGGAAAAAAATGGTAAATACAGTAATGTGAAATGAAGAAAAGATCTTGCTTTCTTTAAGAGCTACATTGATTTAAAATTCATCATTGACAATATCACCATCATTCAAAGTACTGTACTTTATTCTGGTGGCAGGTACTATTTGTAAATGAAGAGCTAATCAGAGAGGGCTTTCTTTTTTTTTTCCTTTCAGTCCCACAAAACTCTTCTATTCCATTAAAACAGAGAATTAGAAAAATTATGAAAAACAGCCCGAAGCAGCCTCTTTTGTTCTTTAACTTACAGTACTTCTATTGAGGGTTTCAAATGGAATTTATTCATGTGTCAAATGTATGGGATTGGACTGTCCCCATTTTGAAAAGTTATAAATTCTTCATTACTCTTCTGCCCTTGTTTCTGAATGTTTTAACTGATATGTTGCTGAGGCTGTATTGGATGGTATCTGATCAAAGTAGTTCTATTCATAACTTTTGGTGCCTTTCTCACTTTGGGTCTGGTTTCAGGATAAGGCACTATATTCATCCTAGGCCAATTCTTTTAAGGTTAAAAAAAGGGGGGGGGGGCTGTCTTTCCCTTTGTGCTGTTTATTCATGTATTTTCAATATTGAGATGAATTCCTTGAAATAAAATAGTGCTGATGTTAGAAAGCATACATTTATAAAATAGTCTTTTAATTCCAAAAAATTCATTTTATAAAAACCTAAATATAGCTTATACCTATAAGCAACACACATGCATAATAAAGTTATGCAAATTATGTACCGTAAACTTACCTTAGAAAAGTAAGAAACAAAAGAATGCACCTGGAATAACATTTTTAATGAAAAAGCTAGAAGAGTGAGATATGCGTTACATGAAAATATTGTCATCCAGGACACAGGCCTACAGGCCCTGTTTTTGTAAATACTGTTTTACTGGAACATAGTCATGTCCATTTATTTACAGGTAGTCCATGGCTACCTTGCTTACAACTGCTGACTTGAATAGTTGCACTAGAGAACGTGTGGCCTACAAAGGCTAAGGTGTTTACTATTTGGCCATTTATGGGAAAAGTTTGCTGATTATGATCTAGCATATATCTTGGTAAACCAATATTCCCCAAATATGAAAGCTGAATGTGGCGGCCATCATGTTTTAAATGCATTTTATTTTCAGATAGCCTTGCCTGAGTCTTGGCCACTAAAGCCAATGTGTACGAACAAAGAAAAAAAATATTTCAAAATGCTCAGCATCTATAGTATAACCTCCACCACTTGGACTATCTACTATGGGAAACTTTCTGTCACACATGGCTCACACATTCATCATCTCTACAAAAGATCTAACTTCATACGAGAGAGAGCACAAAGTGTCATCTAGTACACCAAGAACCTTTTTCTAACGTGAAATAGAAACAAGACCTATGCAAGCTAATGGGAGGTTCATAAACTGCTTTCACAAAACAAGGTAGCTCTCTGGAAAGATCATTCTAGAGACCAGAGGAATGTGAAGGCATTTTTCAGTGAGCCTGCTTTTTCCTACAGACCCTGCTTTGGTCCTGTATCCATCTCACTATAATTTTTTTGATTCATCAAGTATTGTATATAGCAGTACCAAAATAATCTTTTAGTATTTAGCATTCCTGCAAATAGTGATCTGGCCCTGAAAATCGATTAATTGTGATCTTAAATTCACTTTTCTGTCACTGATTGTTTGAAATACAACCACTCATTATTTCCATCTTTTTTCACACAATATTTTGGACTTCATTGTTTGAAATTGTTCAGATGCATTTTTCTCCAAACAGCCACTGACTTCATATGGGCTGCTTAATAGCTGTTGACAAACACAGGTGTTTACTTTAAAAAGAAACCCTCCTTCTATTAGACATCTATGTCTCCAATGACAGCATGATTATTACAAAATATGATATTGATATTTTCAATATGTAACAGCTTGTCATGGTTAAAGATCTAATCTCCATGTTTCTTTGACCTCATAACCCTTTACCTCAACTTTTGAGTCTGTGTTCCATTTAAAAATGTAAATATTATTAGTGCATTTAGGAAAGATCATCTCTGTTTGAAAATTGCATATAAATAACTCCAGAGGACTGGAAACAGATCTCAGCTAGAATCATTGCATTAGTATTAAATCTGTGTCACATTAGCTGCAGAAAGAGGGATTTTTTAAAATATTAACATATAGAGAATTAGTGAAGAGGTTTGAGCTAAAATTTATAAACAATACAGATGTGAGCACTTAATGAAGTTCATGTCCAAAGATCTTTTCTTTACCTCTGTCTCTGAATCTTAAGTACCAGACTAGTTATTAAGTACCAATAAAGGCAAATGATTTTTAAAAAATGGAAATTCTGCTTAATCTCTGGAATACTGAGAAAGCTGGTGACTTTAGTCCAGCAGCCTAATTTCCATCATGTTACATATCTACTGAAATGACCAAAGGAATATAAAAATAGACACTAATCTGCATCAGTTAAAAAACGAGAGAAGGGCTATCATTTCCATTGTCAGAAATAGCAAAGTATTTCTGCTAGATTTAGTGCAGATGAAATGACAAGACTTGAAATGCTGGTTCAAAATTCCACTCTTGAGAAAGCAGTTTAGATTCTCGGGAAGTAATCAGGGGATGGTCTCGCAGACCCCTGACTTTTTTAATTGGAAGCATGAACATTGGAGGCAAGGAAAAGCTATGTGGCTGATGGGGAATTTAAATTTGGGACCTCTTTAACCACTGCAGATAAAGAGCATTTCTAATCAGTTGTTTTGAGAGGCCACAACATTTCCTTGTTTTCCCAGAAGAAATAATAAAAATAGTTGATAGTTCTAGAGAGTTTATTATATGCCAGATACTTTCCTAAATGCTTAACATGGATTATCACATTTAATGTTCCTTTGACCCTGAGAATTAATAGATCCATTTTATAGGTAAGGAAAATAAGGCACAGAAAGCTTGTTGCATTTTCAAGGTTGGGTAATAAGTGAAGGGACTGAGATTTACATGCTGATAATCTGACTTGAGGTGACCTTCTCAGATACTATTTTATGGCTTTTTGGAAAGCCAACAGTGTTAACAGTTATCTGGGCTTCTTAGTGATACACAAAGAATTCTGCCAGATGAGCCATGGCTAGGTTTGCCAGATACAGCAAATAAAATTCTGACTACCCAATTACACGTGAATGTCAGATAAACAATGAAAAAATTCAGTATAACTATGTCCCATACAATATGTTGTGCATTCACAAACTAAAATATTATTTGTTGTTTATCTGAAATTAAAATTTAATTAGGCATTCTGTATTTTACCTGGCAACCTTAGGCATGGCTCCTTCATAACAAAGAAGCAGCCATACCAGGAGAAGGCACAGGAGCAGCCTCACAATATACCTGGCCCAGAGGCTGCTAGAAAGACTGCCACTGACTTCACCAAATACAGAAGGAATTGCACAAAAGACTACTTTCTCTGCTGGGAAAGTTCTGTATTCAAACCTGCCCTTTGCTCCTCTCAGGAAGCTAGGTTTCTACTCTGATAATGTAAATTTGCATTCACCAACCCTCCTGCTGAATACGTCAAAGCAGAAATCTGAGAGCACTTAGGAAATAATGTGGGGACCCAAAAGGAGAAGCTATATTTATGGGCAGACTTCTAGCATGGATTTCTCTCTCTTCTTTTAAGTATAAACAAATAAACAAAAACCCAAGTGAGGACTGAAAACAGATCTGCAATATACCATTAGGAAGTATCTATTTTAGTATTTTTAAAAATCTAGAGAAAGTAGAAGTAAATATTTGACAGTATCTGGGTTTTTTTTTGTTTTTTTTTTAAAGATTTATTTATTTTATTTTATTTATCCCTCCCTTGCTGCTTGTGCTGCTGTGTCCATTTGCTGGGTGTCTTCTCTGTGTCTGCTTATCTCCCCCTTGCTGTGAGGT
>JAQZBX010014935.1:0-38077 GCA_029593785.1 Cabassous unicinctus
TTTGAAAGCCTTCCCCACAAAATCACACATTATATTTGGATAAAAAGCCCTAAATAATTAATATCTAGGAGAAAGAATTATCTTCCCATGCAAAATAACCATTTAGTGAGATAAACTTGCATGAGAGTTGTTTGAAGAGAGGGTAGGATCTTCTTAAAGGGTCCTGGCCCTTATTCCAATCAACTATTTTTACTTCTTATCCAATGGATTGTTTATAACCCTCCTGTTCCTTGGAGGCTAATTGGTTGTTTTATGGGGACCAATGGGTGTCTAAAACACTAGAGGTGGGCTCCACCATATTTCCCTGTAATGTAGTAGCTAAGAAGAGGGGCCATGGTACCTATGTTACCCTTAAGGATAATGAAATTCACAAGTGTTTGGGAATTACTGACATAAATATGCCATGAAGGAGAATGAGTATCACTCTAAATCACTTTGTCTATTCATTCATCAATTTTTTTATATTATTAATGAAACTTTATTGAAGGTTACAAAATTCTAGACCCTGGTTTGTTCTGGGATTTAAGTGGTAAATGATTAAATGCAATTTGTGTGAATTTGTAGATTTCAGGATTTCAGGATTGATCTAGAGACAGGATGTATGGCATTAATACTGAACAAACATTATTGGGTGGCAGTTATACAGGTTTTCATGAGAGAATTTCTTCCCTTGCTGGGAGGACTCCCTTCAAGTGTGAGTGTGTGATGCCACCACTCAAAAGAGTGAAGGCCAAGAAAACACCCAGGAGAGAGGATATTTGGAAAGGGGGCTTAATTTCTATGTGATATCACTCAGCAGTAAGGTAGGAATTCTCTGGGTCAGAGAGTGCCAAAAGGCAGATGTTCAATATAGTTCTGTGGGGTATGCAAAGTAAGCCAACTCTAAATGGCTAAAAATCCAAATTTAGCTTATATTTTTAATATTGGATATATAAGATTTGAGTTTGGTGTCAGTGAGCTTTGTGCCTATTAGGCCCAGGGCTCCTGCCCTGCCCCTTCATCTTCACTTTCTCCTTCTCTCTCTCTTCCTGCAGGTGTACATTCCTAACTGATACATAACCAGAGCCTCTGCCTCTGTTCCCTCCCCAAACCTTCTTATCAATAACAAAGTAACAACCCACATCTGAGGGATGCAAATGGAACTACAAAGCCCATAAGAATTATCTTTCCCTGACCTTAACACCGCAAAGCTAACAGAAACCATCACAAACTAGTGCTTTTGTAGTCTAGCCCCAGAACAAGTTAGAAAAACTCTCTCCCCCCTCCCCTCATTGCTGTTTTCTATTGCAGACACGGCCCTCCTACTCAACTCATTAAAAGCTTTATTTGAATAAACCTTGGCTCTTGATCTGATTTCTAAGATGCTTCCCTTCCTCAGCTTCCTTGTGAACCTAATAGTGCCAATGGT
Source organism: Cabassous unicinctus (assembly GCA_029593785.1). Classification (NCBI taxonomy): domain Eukaryota; kingdom Metazoa; phylum Chordata; class Mammalia; order Cingulata; family Chlamyphoridae; genus Cabassous; species Cabassous unicinctus. Next base: position 1,409 of record JAQZBX010014935.1, read on the forward strand.
CCTTCTCTGCTGTGAAGAAGTAAAAATGCAGGATCCACAGGATCATCCTTGGCCCATTTATACAACTATCCATCCCCTGATGCCTTGTTGTGTTTAATTTAAGTTGTGTTTATTTTGTAATTCCTGAGTTTGGAGTCAGTGATAAAGCATCCTAATGACTCAGAATCCAGTGTATAACTTGAATTTCAAATCCTATTCCCAGCTAGTCTGCCCCTTTAGTAGGGGAAAAGCCAGGAGAATAAAACAAAAAAGGAGAACATTTTGATTTGTTTAAACTGTTTATTCTGCAGTATTGCATCATGGACCCTTTGGTGCATGTCATTTCCTATCTGTAAATCTTGATCAGTGTTATCTACCACATGAAGCATGATGTGGTAGTGATGCCATAGTTCACTCCTTCAGAGCCCAATAAGTAATCTAGGGCTATGCAGCCATTTAACACCAAGGACTCTAAAGAACAATGGGATTCAGGCAATAGATCCAGTCACTGGGCCATCTCTTTAATTTATTGGGATACTGTCTTAGAACATGGCTATCTGTTTTTCTTTTCATTTCTGTGTGATATTTTGTACATATATTACTCCTCCTGCCCCCCAATCAGTTATCCTCAGGTCTTGGTATCAGAGAGAATATTATGACAGCTCATTTGTGACATTGGAGAGTTGTGGCTAGTGTGGACTGTGGAGCAAGTGCTTGGGGGTTCTACATCTGAGTAAAAATTGATTGCAATTTTCTCCAAACCCAGGAATAGGAAATATAGCCCAGGTAGGACCTGGGAAAGAGTTCCTGAGGGAAGCCTTTCATTCCCTTACAAACCTACCTGGCTCTGTCTGCTGCCTATACTCTATGCATATAAAGTTCAGTTTGAATGATTTAGTGAAATTCCAGGTAGTGATAAGGGGAAGATATAAACTTATAATCAAGCAAGCTGTCATATTATCTGTCGTACATTTGGCACATTGGTTAACTGAATTTCTTATGGGGTAAGCCCCCAAATTGCCTAAAAGCCTTGGTCTTTTTCCATGAAGTTACTGCTGAATGATGAGGTCCATTGTAATAATGGGAAAAGGATATTCTTGGGAGGAACAACCAGGAAAGGAAACCTCCTTTAGCAATATCTGGCAAATTTTAAAGTTAAGGGGATAATTTTACTGTTTTAATTAATCCTCCCCCAAACTCTTCACCTTCTGTGGGGGTCCCTTTAAAGCCTGAGGGCTTCCTGGGAATAGGGAAATATGGCAACACATGCCCAATAGAGCCAGGCAGGGTTGTTTATTTTTGGAGTCCAAACCATAGATTACCTACCAGAAGGGGCCCACTGCCATGATGACTAGATCACTTTATGGTGTGGGGCCCTGTCTCTGGCAGAGATTAGGGGGCAGCATGGTTGTTAGGGCTGACTTTGAAGGGAATGACTACCATAGTTGTAATCTAACCCTAGTAAGCCCTGGAATTGCTTCATTAATTCCCCAGAGATCATCCAACTTAGGACTCCCATGTCCCTCAATGTCCAATGTAACCCCTCTTGATCATTTTGGGATTTACACTTAAGCAGGGGCCTGGGTGTAGGAAATTTCTTTGACCTAGTACAGGGAAGACTTGATGTTGACAATATTTTGGTTTGGTTCTGGGGGGGGGTGTTGTTTGTGGAAATAATAAGCAACATTGAACTCTGAGTTTATCTTTCATTTAAATTCAGAACATCTATGGCCTTTGAAATTTTAGCATTAACCTTCATTGCCAGTCAGGAGGGCTGAGATGGGCCAGGAGCCCCCAGTGAAACAACAGGTTTGACTCAGGACTCAATTCAGCATCCTCCAGGCTTGCACATCATCTCTTGCTGGATTACCTCAGTCCAATATCCCCAACTTGTGATCTTTGGCCTCAGCCAACCTTTCCCATTGGCAGTCTGCTCAAGCTGTTACAAGGACTAATGTAGGGTAGAAGCTTTCAAGCCACAAATATCCCCACAATAATGTATATGTGGGTGGAGCCCAACATCTCCTCTGTGAGTTTTTTCTACATTCTTCAATAATTTGGGGGCTTCTTTTAGTAGTGAAACCATTTTTTCCATTTCAGATTATGGCATCCAGTTTTAAATTTCAGCCCCTATTAGGTGGAGCTTGTTTCCAAGCAGATAACTTTTTATTCTTTTTGTTCCTGAACTAGGTCTTTAAGGAGAGACTGGGCCTCTGGGCAAGAGAGGAGATATGTCATCTCTAAATAAAAGTTATTCCCCCTTCATAGTCCTCTCATTTTCCCTTCTCTGCCTTTATTCCTTCACAGATGATTAACAGAAAAGCAAGGGGTAATCTAGCCTCATCGTCATGGTAGTATTATGCCACCAACTACTCTATAGATACATGGTTAACCTTCCAAATTTCCTTCTCCTTATGTTGTCTCCCCTGACAGTTTAAGCTCTGACTTCCACTTCTGAAGGTATGTTCATGGGAAGCAAACCCTAAAACGTGTCTCATGATTTGGAGCAGCACTTCTATGGGGCAGAAACTTCTTTCAGTGAACTGGGATAATAATTTCCTTGACTTTAGTCACTTTAAGTGATTTTTACTGATGCAAAACAAAGGTTGAGGTCTTATTATATCCAGGGAGGGACTAAAATGACAATATCCACCACATCCCCTTCTCCTCCTTCTCCCTGCATTTTATTAGCTCTTTTCTCTTCTCCTTTTTCCATCTTTTGATTCTCAACCACTCCCAACCCTGTGCTGGATACAGCATTGCTCCCTTTTCTCTTTATCATTGTCAATCCTCAGCTTCCTTCTGTAGATGGCCCTGGCTGTGCCTGGTTTGGCTCAGTTCTTCCACCCTTCTTGATCTTTTTCCATGGGCCTTCCCCATCCCCTCCCATATTTGCCATTTATGTGCACACATATTTTAGTGTATACACACACACATATATATGGCATAGGTATAATTCTTTCACACATTTTCTTAAACTCATTAGGAAGCATCTGCTTCTCTTCGAGGTCTCATTGCTTCAGCTTCTGGCTGCTCTGTCTGTGGCTTGCTCTTTCCCAAATCCCTCACTGAGCTCTTGATCTCCTTCTCTCCATCTCTGTGACTTTCTCTCTGTGTGTCTTTGCTTTTTGTCTTCCATTTTTAAAGGACTCCAGCAAAAGGAACAAGACGCATCTTGGGCCATGCCCATTGAAGCAATCCAATCAAAAGACCGCAACTGAATACAATCCAATCAAAGGGTCTCCCACTCACCAAATTTGATTAGGTCCAAGAACATGATCTTTTCTGGGATCCTCAAAGAGCTTCAAATTGTCACACCAACTTACTAAATATTTTCAAGCATCATTTCCTGATATATAATAGAAGGATAAAGCCTATCTAAAATGCTGTTGCAAGATTTAAGTAACATACTGATATGAAGGGCCTCATGTTTTGAGAGCTGTATACAAACTGAAGGCCATTGTCCTGGAGGTTCCAGCTTCCTGCTCCAACGTACAATCTCTTGAGTCATGCTGCTCAGATGTTATCCTGGAACTGTGTCTTTTTCTCTCCCCTTTTTTGGGGATCCTTTAACCTGGAAGTTCATTTACCTGTGAATTTTTGTATATATTTTTATTTACCTTTGTCTGTGCATGGAGAAATATACAGATGGAATCACCATATACTGTTACCATTGGCGCCTTCAGGGGAATAGGATTGGAAGAGGGATCCACAAACTTTGAAAAAAAAATAGTTTATAGCCAAACTATATTGCTTGGCTAGTTACAGCAAACATCTATTAGTTTAAAAAAAAAAGAATATATATATATACATTAATGCATTGCTTTTATCTATCTATCTATCTATCTATCTATCTATCTATCTATCTATCTATCTATTTATTTTATATTTTAAAAGATGCTTAGATTACATAAATGTTACAGAAAAATTACAGGGATTTTCATGTTCCCCACATCCAACACCTCCCATAACATCCGAAATAAACATCTTTCATTGGTGTGGCACGGGCCTTTGCCACTTAGCATGGACCATAGTTCACATTGTAGACCACACTCTCTCCCACACAGTTCTGCATGTTATAGGCTGATGTAAAATGGCCTATATCTGTCACCACCATGTCACTCAGGTCAACCCCCAAGTCTTGCAAAAGCCCCTGTATAACAACTGCTTTTCCCTTCCCTGCCCCAAAAGCATTCAGTGGCCACTGGCTCCACCTCACTGTTGTAATTTCTTCCATTGTTTGAATCATGTTATGTCTACAACAGAACACCATTAAGCCCACTCCAGTCCATAGCTCTTCCCCCAATTGTGAGGAGTTTGGGATGGTGATGTCCACTCGACCTCCAAGTGAGAGGGGGCTTATATCCCATGGATACAGTGGAAGGGATTATCCTGCCTGCAGCTTCAGGCTCTCTCCATTCCCAGGGATGGCGGTTGTGCATCATCGTCTCCTCACCATGTGACTTGGGTGAGTCCATTGAGCTGTAGAGTAGGAGTTGCAGCTCCACCAAGATTCCAGGCACAGCTGGCGCATGGGCAGGCCAGAGGCTCCAGACTCTGGAAGTACACCTATGAACTCCAGCATCACATACAGGTTTGAATAGAAGGGACTGATGGACCATGTGCAGGAAGGACTTATTTGATTCCAACTCTGTCACTCTCAGGGGCACAGATTCCAAAGTAGAGCTGACTGGTAAGGCATCAATCTCTGGATCTATCCACCCTTATATAGGACCTAGGTGTCCCCAGAGCCCTCAGGATCCCCACTGTGTGGGATGATACCCACTTTGGTGTTCTATGAGATCCTACTGAGATGTGCGTATGTGTTATGTCTGGGATGACCACCTGACTCTCTTTGAAGTCTCTTAGCCACATGAACTCATTTGTCTTTACCTTTTCCCCCTTTTATTCAAGGTCTTTTTCCAGTCATATTGCCAGTTGGCACTTGGTATTAATCCTTCATTGCCAGGGAGGCTCATCCCGGAGTCATGTCCCATGCTGGGGGGAAGGTAATGCATTCATATGCTGAGTTTGGCTTAGAGAGAGGCCACATTTGAGCAACAAGGAGGCTCTCAGGTGACAACCCTTAGCCACCCCATAACAGGAGGCTAAGTCTCAATTACAAGAGCAAAGACTCATAAAGCTAGTCATCAATAACAAGAACCCATCAGTGGGTCCTCCTCCTTTGCCAGACACTGCCCCTGTACTTGGGGGACTGTTTCTGCTCCCTTGGAGAATGTGGCAGAGATCTCCAGGCTGGGAATTCAGTATTCCCTCATTTATTGAGTGATTGTCTACACACTATGACTATGCCCCACCCCTTGATCACTTGAATAATTTTATATAAATTTCATGTATATTCAGGTGAACTTCCTCCCATGAAACCCCCATCCCAGACACCCTCCACCAATGATCCTCTCCTGCCCCCTCTGTAACCCTTCTGTGATCCAAATCTTCCTTGAAGATGAAGCCCATATAATAGCTAAATACAATTAATGGGAAAATGAAATAATAAAGATAAGTTTAAATATAAGAGATAAAATACATGGAAACTTAAAAAAAAACATGAGAAATAAAATAAAATTAAAGGATTGTGATATTCAAAAAATGGGAATAAAAACAGAAAAATTACTTAAAAATTTTTTTAACATTTTTCCTTTTATCACTGCATTACCAGGTGTCCAGTCTGTACTGTGGCATCTGCCCTTTCCCACTCCTCAGTGTCTCCCAAATTTTCATTTGATTTTCAAAGAAGTTTTAGGTCACAGCAAAGTCACACACAGAATACTAGAAACTCCCCTATACCCAACCTCCTTCCCCTTTCCTCACCCCATATTAAAACCTTTTTTATGTGGAAAGTTGCATTGTCATAACTGTTTTACAGATAGTGATGCATAGCTACCAAATATTGTCAATGGTTTACAGTATAGTTTACATTTTAGACAGCACAGTTTGATAATTTTTGCTGATATTTACCATGTCTTTTGTCCATTACTGTAAGTTAATGAAAAACATTTCTCATGACCACTAAATACCTCCTGTTTGAATTTTTCTGTTCCTTCATCCCTATCGTCCTGGGGCTCATGACATTCCCCTGTCTTGACTCATTGGATATATTGGATATAAAACAGAAAAGGTTTTTTGAGATGTTTTGAGTATAGAAAACAATAGAGTATTGACTCCACCATGCTGTGGTTTTACTGTTGTTAGTGAGAAGTCTGTCACCATTCTGATCATGATCTTTGTATATGATCCCCTCCTTGATTTACCCTCTAAAAATTGCCTAATGTGAAGAAATTTAACAATTATGTGTGTTTATGTTAGGTCTCTTTCATTTGTAATCTTTTATACTTGAAATCTGGCAGCTTTTGTGGAATTATTTGGTAATATTCTCTCCTTTATTCGTCACTATTTCTAGAACTGCTAGTTAGAATGTCAGTGAGTTTTACTATGAATAATAAAATTAAACACCATACCCTTAAACATAATAGATGTGGTTAGGGTTAGGGTTAGGGTTAGGATTTAAGATGTAGCCATGATGGATGAGAGAAATTTGAATTATAATGAATGCCAGAGAAAGGGCTTGTGCCAGGCTTCAAATGTTGTTACTTTTCCTGCTTTCTGTCTTCCATACAGTATCCCCTAAGCATAAGAAAATGTAAGATGTAAGAAAATGGAATCCTGAGAAGGAAAAGAAAAGGGAAAAAAAGAAATGTTCAAATTTTTAGTTCAAAATATAAGTAAATTAATAAACAATTTCTTATGCTGCTAAAAAGGAAGAAAATTAGAAAATGTAAAAAAAAAACTACAAAGGAAATAACTTGAGAAAAGGGAATCTACAAAAAGAAAAGGAGAAATAGTGAATAAAATAAAAATAAAAAGAGTTCTCCATAAATAATTACAAATGGCCAATATGCACATGAATAGAAGCTCAACATCAATAGCTAGTATAGAAATGTAAATCAAAACCATAAGATACCCATTCATAGCTATTAGAATGACTAATATTAAAAAAACTGAAAATAAAAAAGTGTTGGAAAGAATGTGGAAAAATAGGAACACTCTATATAATTTGTTTGCATATAAAATTGTGAACTCACCTTGGAAAACCGTTTGAGATTTACACAGAAAGTTATGTACAGAATTGCCATATGACCCTGCAATCTCACTTGTAGTTATATATGCAAAAGAATTGAATGCAGGAACCTGAACTGATATTTGAATCCGAACAGACATTGCAGTATTATTCTCAATTGCTAGAAGGTGGAAACAACCCCAGTGTCTCTCATCAGAGGAAAGGATATACAAAATGTGGTATATAACGGAATGTTATTTAGCCATAAAAATGAATGAAGATCTGATGCATGAAAATGGATGAACCATAAAGACATTATGTTGAGTAAAGTAACTCAGGCACAAAAGGATAAATATTGCATAAGCTTGCTTTTATAAAATAAATAGAATACATAAATTAATAAAGCCAGAAAGTAGCATACAGGTTTCCAGAAGTTGGGTGGGGGTGAGGAAGGTGACATTAATATTTCATTGGTGTGGAGTATCTGTTTTGGGTGATGGAAAAAATTTGGTAATGGATGATCATAATCATGGCACAACATTGTGTATGTCAACACTAGTGAATTGCATAACTGAATGTGTATAACAGAGTATTTTAGTTTGTATTTATGTTTCCAGAATAAAAATAGCCCCTCACATACAAGAAAAGTAGGACTGTATGCAGTATAAATATTTTTGTAGGGGTTTGACTTTTGTCTAATAAAATGGGCAAGGAAGGATGGGATTGATGCAGTCTGGTACCCATTTTTGGGTTTGGTAAGAAGGTGATTCATCTCTTGCCTGATGTGATCTAGTTTCTCAATGAATTTTTAGGTAAGATCATCAGGTGAAAAGAGGAAGTAAAGGATGGAAAAATATTGAGAAGATTGGATATACATGTGGTTTCTGGGGAGATTATTTTATTAGAGAAATACAAACTCAATACCTGGACAACATTTATTGCCCTTTTGGTATGCAGATGTTTTTGAATTTATGTTCCTCCATGTGTGGTACTTTGTAATATTTTGTCTAGCAGTCCTCAGCTGTTTGGGTAAGTCATGCAAGTGTAAAGCTAGTGGTGGGACTTATCCACTGATAGAATTTTCCAGAAAAAGGAGAGGAGTAAGGGATTTCAAGATTTTTTTTACTTTTATAGAATTTTATTGATGATAATAAAAGATGCTACTAAGTTAACAGTCATTGTGTGGAAAGCTCCTTAAGTGATAATGACACTGTATCCTTCCTTGAAGCCAAGGCCCCCTCCACCAAGGATGCCTTTTACTATGTCCCTCCTCTCCCAATGGTTCTCATCTGTAGTTGCACTATCATGATATACCTAAGGCCTTGGTGCCCAACACCCACAACTAGCCTGTGGCTGAGTGCTTCCTTGAACAGAACCTTCACTCATTCCAAGGAGGCTGGGAATAACAGGTGGGGAGAAATTTGTATACCAAGATCCAAGCCATAAAAGAGCACAGGTGGTATTTTGAGCTCTTTACTAGATTCCCACAGGAACTTATAGTAGCTCTCTGAGTCAGGTTCCATTTCTCTCCTCTTTTATACAGATGATGACAGAGAGGCAGAGAGAGCTTAAGACACTCCAGGCACAGTGACAAGTGGTGACTAATACTTAGGCAGTCCAGCTCCTAAACACTTGATTATGCCTTTAAGGGCTTGGAAAATATGTACTTCAAGGTGTGGGTGGTGGATCAGATCCCAGGATCAAATGCCTTTCAGGAAGGCATAGTTCAGTTTCTCAGTGTAAAACTAGTTTTGAAATTCTAATTAACTTGTTAATTTTTCAATCCCTGGGGTCACAGTGGCAACTAACATAAGAAATTCACAAGAAAGAAAAACAAGAGTTTCCTTTTCCCACAACCTGGAACTCCTCCATCTCCCATGCCAGTTATCACTTGGCAGGGATTCCTTGGGGCAGGTTCCAAGGAGCAGGATTTGTAGAAGGAGCCTCAACCACACCATTGTCTTAAGCAGCCCCCCTACTGGACTTCTTTGACCCCCTGCAGCTCTGTGCACCCTGGGATGGGAACACTAGATTGGGCCTGAGATGCTTCCAGGTGGCAATGAGATTCTGGACAGGTCAGCTTTTTGAGCCCCAATAAATACACCAAAAAGCTGTGGGCATCTCTTGACTGGACAGGGTGTAGGGTTAGTATGATGGAGGTGGTTCTGACTCTGGCTAAGCATGACCTCCCCAGAGTCTCACAGTGAGAGACTCTCTGTGCTTCACTGGGCTTCCAGCCAGAAAGGGGTGCCCAAAACCTTTTCTGACTAAACTGTGCTGGAAACACTTCAACGTTCATCCCCAACCTGGCACTTCTTCAGGGAGGGAAAAAATCTTCTTTCCTGATGGTCCCAAGGGGAGACCCCAGAGTTCTGTAATTACTCAGGTTGTGTCCATGTGAGTAAATAGCTTTCTCTTGACACCTGAGGCTGAGCAAAGACCTTTGTCGTGGCTTCAGTTGCAGCCTCTCTGAGGGTTTTTTTCTTAAAAAACAAGCACAAACTTCATTTTCTGCATTGTTTCTGTATGGTTTATTTTTTACTTTCTCAGTTATTTTAGGAAGACATTTTACCAAAGTATCCATTTATTGAGGAATTTGCCAGCTTAAAATCTGGCATGTTGTAGGACTTTTCATGGATCCAGGACACTTGCTGGAGACAATCCTGATAAAGATTCAGAGAGAGGGGGAAAGCATCTACAGTACTGAAAAGAATGTTTATTATACTGCAAACTTCCAGTGGATAACTTGGCATAAGGCCAGTCCTGGTTAAACCATATCAGAGCCAGAGGTTAAAGGGAAAATGGTGCCATGCAAGCACTTTTATTTTATTTTATTGGTTAATTTTTCCAACAGCACTTAAATAGTTGAAAAAGAGTTTAAAAATTTACAAGTATATGTAATACAACTCCCAGCATTAATATTAAATGTTATTACCCCAAATTCCAAAATTTACAAGAAATTCACTTTCCTGGCTTTAACAAAATCACAGTTTTGAGTAAAAATTTTGAAATATATTTTTTGTTTTCAAATGACAAAATTGCCACATTGTATCATTTCTCATGACCAAGTGAGGATCTTCAGTTACTAAGATTAGCTTGCTGAAATGTCTTCTGTTTCAGTGTGACTGATGTTGTTTAAATATATAGATAGACTGATTGGTAGAGGTGATACTTGCACAGCATGACAATGTAATAAATGGCCCTGAATTGTACACTTTATATTGATTAGTTGTTATGGGAAATTTTCTAGATATGTCACCTCAAAATTAGAATAACTTTGCACTAAGTAAAATTCATGCATGAACAGAAATCAGTTTTTGAAGTTTGAAACGTGATTGTGATTTTCAATACCTATTATTTCATTCTTCTTAAAAGTACTTAAGATGACATTTGTCTAGGACTTAAATGATCAGTTTATTTAATAGCCATGTAAGAGGCAGTTCTTTGTTAAATCAAAGAAATTCATTGAAATTACAATTCTCCCATGGAAAATTCAAAATCTGACTGCAGTTAGTTTAATTTTGTATATTTCCATGGAATGGTGAAATCAGTATGTCTACAATTTCAACATTTTGAAGCAGGCTATAAAGATAGGAACTCAATAGATGGATCTGGAACCTGGTAATAAGTCCATGTGGATTTCAATATCCCCAAGAAGGCTGCTGGAAGATCTTCATGTGAGATTTCCTCCAGAAGCCAGGAGAAGCCCCAGATATTCTCCAGGGACATTATCATTGGGCCCTTCCAGGGAATTGATGGGTGGGGTAATCAATCAAAACAGCAAAGAGCTGGGTCTCCTCCCCTGCCATTAGCAAAGGGGGAACATAATTAATGGTTCAAAAAGCAAGTGCAAAGGCTGAATAGCTCCTCTTGGCTTCTGCACCCTGCTCTCACCACATCTCCCCTTGCATGGATTAACATGCAAGTAAAACCTGGGCATTTATAATCTATAATGGGAAATTGTAGTCTATAAATCAGCCCTCTTTATCACTCCTCAGCCCCTTACTCTTTCCTGGGTACCCATGATCTTTTATTTTCTCTCATTTCTCTTCCCTCCCTACCTTAATAAATTACTGGCCTAACTAACCCAACATGCTATTGAAATTCATTTCTGCAGCACAGTCAAGAACCTAGACAAAATCTGGTAAAAATTTTGTATATGCCTATTTCCAATAATAATTCAAATGGTGATGAACTATTCACAAATTCTTTACTTTTCTCTTTCTCTACTTTCAAATCTGAAAATGTATTCATATGTCTAGTTAAATTTTGCATTAATGAAATTCATTGAACTGGATAGGCCTAATTGCCATTTATCTTTATATATTGTGTGGATTTTTTTCTTGAGATTTATTAACTAATTTCTCTTGGTTCCATATAGCACCTCATACTAATAAGTTGCCTAAATATTTGTAATCTATTTTCAAAAAGAAAATTTTAATTTCAGAATAGTATATTTCATTTGATATCATACATACATTATGTATCTGATATTATCTATAGACATTCAATAAATGTTAATTTGTGCATGAAGTGCCCTGGCTATACTTGCTCCCCTCCAAGCTTGGCACATAGATAAATTCCAGCATTTTATAACCCCTAGCATTTCTCCACTTTGCAAATCCCTGCTTTGACCAAGATATTACCTCATTCGCCCACAACCACTAATATCTCCCAAGAGGATCCTTTATGGGGAAAATATAGACAGGAGATCCCCTGGAACACACATGCCCAGACTGACAAAAGACAGATTTTCTTTCTCAGGAAAGAAAGTCTGAACTGAGGTCTGAGCCACCTCTTGAAGTCATAGAGAGTGAGCACATGAAATCAGAGTATCATGCCCCTGGCTTGGAGAAGAGAGATATAAAATACATGTCCTTCCCCATGGCTTTCCACCTGGGGCAAAGGGTAAATATTCTCCAAAACATGCAGCAAAGGAAGGAGTTCTTGTGAGAAACTGGAATATTAATATCTCACTGTTTTCACAAACGTCCCAAATCATTCAGGATATGATAGGCATAGTATTATTCATATAATGACACATTTCTTCCTTACTAACATCTACACTTTAAAAGCCCAATTGCTTTCACAACTTCATTTGAACAAAATTTACATAGCTTTGGCTGTTGAATAGTTTAGTGGCATAGTAGTGACATGTGTGGCTTTAAATGTAATTTATTTAAAAATAATATCAAACATATAAAAATGAAATAATAACATATAAAAATGAAATAATAACATATAAAAATGAAATAATAACACTCCTTCACTCTTGGTGGGAATGTAGAGGTACAACCTCTGTGAAAAATAGTTTGGTGGTAAATAAAAAAACTGAATATAGAACTGCCATATAATCCAGCAATCCTGTTACTAGGAATATATTCAGAAGAATGGAAAACAAGGGTGTGAACTGAAATTTGCAAACCGATGTTAACAGCAACATTATTCACATTTCTAAAATATGGAAAGAGCCCAAGGGTCCATCAACCAATGAATGGATAAACAAAATGTGGTATATACATAAAATTGAATACTATTCAGTTGTAAGAAGAAATGAAATTGGGATTCATATGATAACAATGATAAACTTTGAGGCTGTTATATTGAAGAATATAAGCCAGACACTAAAGGAAAAATATTGTATGGTCTCACTAATATGAACCTAAATATGATGAGTAAATTCACAGGAGTAAACTGTAGAGTAGGTGTTCTTAACCTTTTTTGTTCCATGGACCCCTTTACCAGTCCGGTGAAAACCACAGACCCCTCACTAAGTCAACACTATACTGTGTATTATTTAATAAATGCATCAGAACTGCACCAACATATCCTCATAAGAAAAATGTTTTTTTGAATTTTAATTCTAGCTAGCAGAACCCTTCTTAAGAACTCCAAATCTAGAGTATAGGTTACTAGGAAATAGAATGTGTTTTGAGAACAGGAGCTGATGCTCAATGTATGTTGAAATTTTCATAAGGTTAATTGCAAAAGTGTGGAAATGAAAGAATTGGTGGTAACACATTATAGTGAGTATAGCTCACACTGCTGATTTATGAATGAGATTTTGGCTGAAAGGGGCAGACATGTCTGATACTTATGATATGTAAATGTCAATTGAAAGGAAACTAGAGAATAATCTAGGGTATGTATAACAGTGATTTTGGTGGTGGGTAAAGATTGTGGTTATTAGTATAAATATAAGAATGTTCTTTTACAAAGTGTTAAGAATATGGTGATACCTGGGAAAACTGATGATACTTAACAGTAATATTGTAATATTTTGCAACAATGGCAAAGAAAATATATCAATTCTAAGAGACAACCGTAGGTGAGTAAAAGAGGGATTGGGAGTTTTCCTTTTGGTCTAATGAAAACATTCTAAAATGGACTGAGGAATGAAAACACAACTCTGTGATGAGAATGAAGCCACTGAGTGTACACTTTGAATGGATTGTACAAAACATGGGGCTTGATAACACACAGGGAATCCAGTACTGGAAGATGGACTGTGGTTAACAGAAGAAATATGAAAATGTTCTTTTATGAACTAAAAAAAAAAAAAAATAGTACTAATACAGGGTGTTAATAAATGGGTGGGTTGGCAGAAAAATATGACAAATATAAGATATGGGCTATAGCTAATAGGAATCTTTTGATAATGCTATTTCATCGTGTGTGTTCTGCTAGATAAAATTCTTTGCTAATGCTTTGCTATATATATATATGTATATAGATTGATTTAGTGACAATTAACTCATGCATAAGAAAACCATACACGGACATATATTTATTTATTTTATTAAACTTCTGTTAATAATAATCTTCTGTTAGTAATTGGGGTAATATAAAATAGGCAAAGGTTTGACTACAACTGCTGCATCATAATTCTTCATGATATACATACATATAGATAAAGGCTCACCAAACTGGGGACACACTGACATATCTGGCCCACCTCTGGCCAGAGTCCCAATTGGATGCAATATAAATATCTATATGCATATCTAGTTTAATAAGTCTATACTGACAATTAGAGTGAGAAACAAGAATAACATAAACAGTCAAAAGATTAAAACAATATTGAACAGAGTCACAAAATAACAGAAAAATAGAGCAGTCTTACATACAAACTCACCAACATTTAGCTCACGGCTGGGAAGTCCCAAATCAACAGCCGATACCAGAGTCTTGATTGAAAACAACAACTGTGCAGAGCACTCTCTACTAGGGTGGGTCTTCAAATGGCCTGTCCAGGGACTATCCATTTTATTAGCTCATAATCAATAAATTCTATACTATAGATGCCAAATTGTGAGTACTGTGTCAATTCTCGAGGAGGTGGCCAGCTGCTCAGGAGTGAACACAATGCTCCCAGGGCAGTACATTCCAAGGTTTATGCTTCAGTCCCTGAGAAAGTGGCCAGCCTTCTCAGGGAGGAACACAACACTCCCTGGAATACACCCTACCTCTTCTTATTTGTTACAAAACATCCGCCAATGTGCTCATTGTTCTAGTTCTCATCATTCCTTCTGAAATATGAAAAGTGCTGACCAGCAAGCATTGGTTTGCTGATTAAAAAAGTTTCCTGCATGATTTTTCACTTTTAGGTTTCAACAATACTCACTTTTTTCCCACTACAGTGTGTAACAAAAGTTTCACAACAATGCCAGGTGTTGATGATGGGGTGATTTATGGGAACACTGTACAATGATAGGCGAATTTGTTTTTTAAGTTCACAAATTTTACTGCATGTTTATTGTTTATGTACATGTATTAAAGATATATTTCAATAAAATTTTACTAAAATTATACTCTAGTGTATTTATCTGCAAAAAAAGAAAACTGTTCTAGAAAACCCAAAATCAGGAAGCCAACTTTCCTTCAATGCTGCAATCTCTTTCACAAACTTCATCAACTTTTATCCACTTTCTCACCCTTTCCAACTGTCTCAAAAAATCTATTTTTCCAGTCAACTTCATCCAGTCAACTTCAGTATGGAGCTTCTACTGAGAGGTTCTTTTATTTTCACATATTTGACTAATATAAGGAGCACAAATGACCCCAACCTGGGTGTACTCAGTGTTTCCTCTTGAGATTTAGGCCCTACATTCCCAGTAGGACCCAGCCTGAAGCTATGCTTTCCTCATTGCAGCCCATCAAGAGGGATAGGAGATCCATTTGCCTCACCCACTTGAAATGTGAACTCGATTATTTGATAAAATTTCTCTGTTTCCTCCACAAGCAAAAACATGTCTTCACATTGCAGTGAATGACATTTTATGAGGACATATTCTGAGATTATATTAATATCATGGTCCTCATCCATTCTCAACCACCATAATTTTGTCTGAGTCAACTACCACTCTGATGGCTACCTAATGGTGACTTTTTTTTTCCATTTCCATTTCCAGCACTGCTTCTATATTACTTGGCTTTCTACCTTACAAAGGGTTTGCTTTCTCCCTGTTTATTTGTTATAGCACTAAATATTAATGTTTTATTCAATATATCTTACCATTATCATTATTTATTTTAATGCTCAAATTGTACCAGATTGCACTAGTGAGAGCTCCTTCAAGTTAATTCAGTGAGGCCCCAAGTAAGTCATCTGCATTTGGTCTAGTTGGGATTCAAGGAAAGTGTATTAAATTATTCCTGACTTCAGATTTCAAATTACATGCCATGTCACAGGTCCCATTTCTTTCATCAAGTCTTCTGGGCAGCCATCATTGAGTTTTTTAAATTCACTAATACCCTCCTAAATTTTCTCTGGTTGTAATCTCTAGTCCTTATGTCAATGCATCCTAAACCTGAAAGGCTCTCTTGGACACAAATATCTCACTGTGCAATTATTCTTTAACTTTGTCGATGGGTTCCCACTGTCCTTAGAAAAAGAACCATAGAGCTTACAGTGGCCTTCAGACCCTGAATGCTTCTTTCTGCTGTCTTCTGCAGGCCAGTTCAACCAATTCACTAAAGTCCTTTCTGCTGTCAGTTCCTGCAAAGAATAGTCTGTTGTTGCTGGGATTTTGTACATTTTCTTCTTAAGACCAATTCATTTCCCAAGCAAATTTGCTAAGACTTTGTCCAGTTAAATCCTTAAGGTTTCAATGAACACGTGTTATTTCCAGGGGTTTGTCCCACCTCAAAAAATGAAGTCCTTAGATACTATGTACACTAGTTAACATTCTCATTTTTACTTTAAATTATCTCTTCTAAATTAGACAAACTCCACAGGGCAGAGTATTGATTGTTTTATTTGCCTGCATAATTCCTTCATTGACACATCCCTGACTCAAAGAGACCATGACATCCCTTAAGAATGTTGCATAATGGTCAGACTCTACAGACAAATTACAAATAAATATGAATAACAAAAATAGAATACCTGCTTAACTAAATTACCTGCTTTTAAAAAATATGCCCTGGAATTGTTTTTCAGAGCAATGACTATTTAAGAGTTAATATTATAAAGAAGGCAAGGTGTGTTTCTAGCATTTGGATCATGTTGTCAAAAGTATCTAATCTGCTGGGAGCACAGTTGCCTCTCTAGGCCTTTGAATCCAAAGTGGGTCTGTTACAGGAAATAAATGGTGGCATCATCTTTTATCCTTTTATGCCAAATTCTGCTCTAATTAAGTAATTACTTTAAATGAAAATTTATTAAACTCAATAATTAGAGCAAAAATTGATGTAATGATAAAATTACTTAAAATGAAAGACTTAAAACTGCCATTTTTGTTTTCTATATGCATTTTTGGTTATTTAGTTCCTGCAATTTTTAAAAAAAGTTTTTATTTTTAAAGAGCTAAGATTACATAACTGTTACATCAAAAATATAGGGGAAACAAAGGAAAAATAAATAAATATATATAGGGGATTCCTATATACCCCACCCCTTCCCCTTCCTACATTTTCCCACATTAACAACATCTTTCATCAGTATGGTACATTTGTTACAATTGATGAACACACATTGAAGCATTGCTACCAACCATGAACTATAGTTTACATTGTAGTCCAAAAGGAAAATCCTATACCCTTTATTATTGGTCATGATTTTTCATACATTCTGCAAATGTCTGTCTATTGACTGGGAAATATAAGCCATTTGCTATTTATTTTTTAATGTTCTTTATTAGAGAATTTGTGAGCTTAAAAAACAGAATGCATAATGTACAGAATTCCCATACATCACCCCTGCACCAACACCTTGCATTGTTATGAAATATTTATTACAGATTATGAAAGAAGATCATCAGAATATTACTATATCATCCATAGCTTACATTTTCTCTACACCCTCCCTTTATTAAGACCATGTATTAGTATTGTACATTTTTATACTTCATGAGAGAATGCTCTCATATTTGTACTGTTAACCACATTCCATCATCTGTCACATGGCTCACTATGCTATACAGTCCCATGCCTTGTACCACTCATTTAAAGTGTACACTCAGTGTCTCTCATTTTCATCACAGTTGTGCAGTCATCACCTCAGTAAATTTTTAACATTTTCCTTAGTCCAAAAGGAAAAATCCTTTACCCCCTATTCTTGGTCATTAGCATTGATATAATACCTTATATGACATTGATGCAAGAATATTAAAATATTGCTGTTAACTATAGCCCATAAGTTACATTAATTGTATTTTCCCCATTCGTCACCATATTCTTACCACTTTTTATAGTGTCATACATTTGTTTTAGTTCATAGAAGAACATTCTTGTATCTGTACTATTAACCAAAATCCTCAACCATCACCAGATTCACTATGTAATTTAGTCCCTATATTATTCTCTAGCTTTCTTTCAGGTGACATTTACATCCCTAGACTACCCCTTTTGGCCACAACCACATTTATGAACCAATCGTGTTAGTTATGGCCACTATAATGTGTTATGATCAACTCTATACATTTCCACACATTTACAATCAAGTTAATTAAAAATTCTTTATACATTAAGCATCAGTACCCAGCTTCAGCCCTCATCTTATCTCCTAGTAAACTATACTCTAGATTCTAACAACATGTGTTTATTCTTTGTATTTAGTTCATATTAGTGAGACCATACAATATTTTTCCTTTTGTGTCTGGCTTTTTTCACTCAGCATAATAGCCTCAAGTTTCATCCATGTTGTCATATATGTCCCAATTTCATTTCTTCTTACTGTAGCATAGTATTCCATCATATGTATATACTGCATTTTGTTTATCCAGCCATTGGTTGATGGACACTTGGGTTGTTTCCATATTTTGGCAATTTTGAAAAATACCAGTAAGAACATTGGTGTGCAAATTTTGTTTGTGGTCCTGTTTTAAGTTCTTCTGCATATATTCCTAGTAGAGGGAATGCTGGATCTTATGGGAGTACTATATTTAGATATTGAAAAAAAATTCATGTGCTCTTTTGCCATTTGTATTTCTTCTTGGGAAAAATGTCTATTCAAGTCTTTTGCCCAGTTTTTAAATTGTGTTGCTTGCCCTTCTATTGTTGAGTTGTATAATCTCTGTATATAGCATGGAAATCAAACTGTTATCAGAAATTTTGTTTCCAAATATTTTCCCCCATTGAGTAAGCTACATTTTCACCTTGACAAAGTCCTTTAATGCACAAAAGTGTTTTTAACTTTGAGGAAGTTCCTTTTATCCAAGTTTTCTTTCATTGCTCATGCTTTGGCTGTAAGCTTTAAGAAGCCACCACCTACCACCAGAACTTGAAGATGTTTCCCTATGTTTTCTTCTAGATGTTTTATGATTCTTGTTCTTATATTTATGTCTTTGATCAATTTTGAGTTAATTTTATATAAGGTATGAGGTAGGTGTTCTCTTTCTTTCTTTTGGCTATGAATATCAAGTCACCCCAGCACCATTTGTTGATTAGACTGTTATGCCCTAACTGGGTGGGTTTGACATCTTTGTCAGAAGTCACTTGTAAAAAAAAAAAAAAGAAGTCACTTTACCATAGATGTGAGGGGCTGTTTCTAAGACATCAGTTTGGTTCCATTAGTCTAGAAGTCTATGTTTATGTGCATACAATGTTGTTTTTTTTACCACTGTAGCTATGTAATATGATTTAAAGTGAGGAAGTGAGAGTCATCCAAGTTTGTTCTTCCTTTTCAGCTATTTCTGCTTATTTGGAGCCCCTTCCACTTGCAAATAAATTTGATAATTGGGTTTTCCATTTCTTTAAAAAATGCTGGTGGAATTTTTATCAGGAATGCATTAAATCTGTATATCAATTTGGGTAGAATTGACATCTTAAAGATATTTAGTCTTCCTATCCATGAACACGGAATGTTCATCTATTTATTTAGGTCTTCTTGATTTCTCTTAGCAGTGTACTGTAGTTTTCTGAATTTAAGTGATTTATGTCCTTGGCTAAGATTATGCCTAAATATTTGATTCTTTTTATTGCTATTATAAATGGAATGGTTTCCTGACTTCCTCCTCAGATTGCTCCTTACTAGTGTAGAGAAACACTCCTGATTTTTGAGTATTAATTGTGTATCCTGCCACTCTGCTGAATTTGTTTATTAGCTCTTGTAGCTTTCTTGTACATTTTATGGGATTTTCTAGGTATAGGACCATATCATCTGTGAATAGTGAAAATGTTACTTCTTCTTTTCCAATTTGGATGCATTTTATTTCTTTTTCTTGCCTGA
This sequence comes from Cabassous unicinctus, assembly GCA_029593785.1. NCBI lineage: Eukaryota > Metazoa > Chordata > Mammalia > Cingulata > Chlamyphoridae > Cabassous > Cabassous unicinctus. The sequence continues at coordinate 21,133 of JAQZBX010014935.1, forward strand.
TTGCTCTAGCTAGAATGTATATCACTATATTGAGCAACACTGGTGACAATGGACCTCTTTGTCTTGTTCCTGATCTCATTGGGAAAGTTTTCAGACTTTTGCCATTTAGTTTAATGTTAGCTGCAGGTTTTTCATATATACCCTTTAACATCTTGAGAAAGTTTCCTTCTATTCCTATTTTTTGGAGTGTTTTTTATTATCAAGAAAGGATGCTGGATTTTGTCAAATCCCTTTTGTGCATCAATTGAGATCATTGTGTGATTTTCTTTGGTTTATTAATGTGGGTGTATTATGCTGTTTGATTTTCTTGTGTTTAACCACCCTTGCATGCTTGGGATAAAAGCCCACTGATCATGATGAATAATTCTTTTACTATGTTGTTGGATTCTATTAGCAAGTATTTTGTTGAGGGTTTTTGCATTTGTATTCATTAGGGAAATGGGTGTGTACTTTTCTTTTTTCATAGTATCTTTATCTGGCTTTGGTATTACGGTGATATTGGCTTCATAGAATGATTATGGTAGAGTTCCTTCCTGTTAACTTTTTTGGAAAGTTTGAATAAAGTTTCTTTTAAATCTTCTTTCAATTCTTGGTAGAATTCACCTATGAAGCCATCTGGTCCTGGGCTTTTCATTTTGGGGAGTTGCTTGATGACTGTTTCAAATCTTTTTGTGTTTGGGTTGTTGAAGTCTTCTATTTCTTCTAGGTTAGTGTAGGTCATTTGTATGTTCCTAGGAATTTTTCCAATTCATATATATTTTCTAGTTTGTTGTCATACAGTTGTTATAGTATCATCTTACAATCTATTTCTGTTGTGTCAAGAGTAATGTCCCATTTTTATTTCTGATTTTATATATTTGCATATTCTTTCTTTTTTTCTTTGTCAGTCTAGCTAAGGGTTTGTCAATTTTGTTGATTTTCACAAAGATAAACTTTTGGTTTTTTTAATTCTCTCTACTTTTTTTTTTCTCAGTTTTATTTATTTCTTCTCTGAGCTTTGTTATTTCATTCCTTCTGCTTGCTTTGGACATGGTTTGCTGCCTTTTTATAGTTCCTTCATCAGTTTTGTTAGATCATTGATTTTAGCTCTTTTTTTTAATGTAAGCATTGAGAAATATAAATTTCTCTCTCGGCACTGCTTTCATTGCATACCATAGGTTCTATTATATTGTGTTCTCATTTTAATTCATCTTAAGATATGAATTGATTTTTCTTGCAAATTTTTATTTGGCCAATGATTATTTAAATGTGTTGGTTAATCTCCATATATTCCTGAATTTTCCCTTCTTCTGCCCATTGTTGATTTCCAGCTATATTCCATTATGATCAGAGAAAGTGTTTTTATATTTTTGATCATTTTAAATTTATTGACATCTGCTTTGTGACCCAACACATGATTTTCCTGGTGAAAAATCCATGAGCACTTTGAGAAGAATGTATAATCTTCTCTATTACGTGAAATGTTCTGTATGTGTCTATTAGGTTTGGTTCATTTATCATATTATTCCAGCTCTCTGTTTCTTTGTTGATCCTCTGCCCAGGTGATCTATCCAGTGATGAGTGTGGGGTATTGAAGTATCCAATACTTCATCAGTTGTAGAGATGTACTGAAGTCTCCAGCTATTACTGTAGAGACCTCTATTTCTACCTTCAGGTTTGCTAATGTTTGCCTCATGTGTTTTGAGACAACTTTGTTAGGTGTGTATACATTTATGATTGTTATTTCTTCCTACTGAATTGCTCCTTTTAATATATACTGCCCTTCCTTGTTTCTAATTACAGCTTTGCTTTTAAAGTCTATTACATACAATACAAGTATAACTATTTGTGATTAATGCATGCATGGAATATCTTTTTCCATCTTTTCAGTTTCAATCTATTTGTATCCTTGGGTCTAAAGTGAGTGTCTTGTAAATGGCATATAGATGTCTTATATATTCTTATCCATTCCAGCAGTCTGTGTCATTTGATTGGGGAGTTTAATCCATTAACATTCAATGTTATTAGTTTACAGGTAGTTCTCACTTCTCCCATTTTGATCTTTGGGTTTTATCTGTCACATGTTGCTTTTGACACTTTTTTTTACACTTTTAGTTACTTTTACTGATATAATCTTCATTTCTAGACTCTCTTTCAAGCTTTTTTCTCCTGTTTTTTTTTCTTTTCAGGCTGTAACACTCCCTTTAATCTTTCCTGCATGGCAAGCTTCTTTTTTATAACGGTTTCTGCTTATCTTTGAATATTATAAAATCGCTCTCATGTTTGAAATACAATCTTGCCAGATATAAGATTCATCACTGGCAGTTTTTCTCTATCAGTTTTTTAATTATGTTATATCATTGCCTTCTTGCCTCCATGGTTTCTGATGAGCAATCAGCACTTAATCTTATTGAGCATCACTCATATGTGATGAATCATTTCTTTTTGATTTCAAAATTCTCACTTTATATTTGGCATTTGATATTCTGATTAATATTTGTCTTGGAGTAGCTCTATTCAGATTTATTCAGATTGGAGTTCATTGTGCTTCTTGGACACAGATATCTATGTCCATCAATAAAGTTGGGAAATTTTCTGCCATTATTTCCTCAAATATTCCTTCACCCTTTCTCTTCTCATTTCCTTCTAGGACACAAATAAAACATATATTTGTATGTCTCTTGTCTTCATTTAGTTCCCTGAGATTCTATTTAATTTTTCCCATTTTTATCTGTTTTTTTGTGTGTTCATTTTCAAGGATCCTGTGTTCAAGCTTGCTGATCCCTTTTTCTGCCCCTTCAAATCTGCTGTTGTATTCCTCTAGTGTATTTTTAATTTCATTTATTGTCCCTTTCATTGCTATAAAGTCTGCAATTTTTTCTATGTATGCTTTCAAATTATTATTTGTGCTCATCCAGTGTCTCTTAATAATCTCTTTAGCCATCTCATTGAATTTGTTAAAGGATTTGTTTGAACGTCTGTGATTAATTGTCTCAAATGCTTTTTGTTATCTAGAGGTTTACTTTGTTCCTTTGACTATGCCATATCTTCCTGTTTCTTAGTATGGCTTGTAATTTTTTGTTTGTGTCTTGGCTCCTGATCTACTTGATGTATTTATTCTGAGCTCAGTTTCTTTTTGTATGTAACACTTTCTATTTTATTGGCTATGTACTACAGCCCCCTTTGATTAAAAAAAAATATTTTGGGAATTGATAACGACTAGTGTTTAGCCAATCTGAAACTTTTCAACCCTTTTCAATCTATTTCTTGCCCATTCTTTCTTGCTGGGGGTGAAGAAGCCATGGATGTGGTTGATAAGACATGGGGGCAGAAGCTGCCCACATTGTCCCAGGCACAAATGGATCCTCTCCTACCATTCTCCACTGTCAGGAGTGGGAATGGAGCTGAAGCTGTGTGTAGTAATCAGAGCTGTGCAGGGCAAGACATCTGTGGTTGCCTGCAGATAATGTTTAAGCCCCATGCCTCTTCCTCTCCTGCCTGGGTCAGGGGTGGAACTGCAAGTGTGGACAGTAAACTAAGTCATGGGGCAAAAAACTGACTGAAGTTACACAAATAGAATGTTGAAGCACCTGCTCCCCTCCTCCTTTACCAGGGACAGGGATGGAGTCACATGAGCACCCAGGAATCTGGTCCATGTGGATCAAAAGTGACTTCAGTTGCCCACAGAGGCTGAGGAAGCACTGTCCCTCCTCCTGCTCTGTCAGGGGTGGGAATGGAGGCACTGGTGTGTCCAAGAGTCTAGTCCATGTGGGATGAAAGTAGCTGCAGTGGCCCCAAGAGGCTGAGGGAACACTGCCTTCCCTCCTGTCCTATTGGGGGTTGGAATGGAGTCACTGGTGTGCCCAACAATCTTGTCTGTGTGGGCTGAATGTGCCTACATTTGCATGGAGAGGCTAAGGAAACACCATCCCCCTCCTGTCCTAATTGGGGCAGGAATGTAGCCACATGGGTGCCCAACAATCTAGTCCATGCAGGTCAAAAGTGACTACAGATGCCCAGAGTGGCTGGTGCAGGTTATCCCAGCTTCCTCCAAGCCAGGGTTGAGGCTGGCACCAAGGCTATGTCAGTAATTTGACCTTGGTGGAAAGTAGCTGGTTCTTACTGCCACTGTTATTTTCAGTCACTCTTGCTTTCTTTCATTCTGGGGGACAGAGTTAAAATGCATCTTTCCTACATGGACAGGTTCAAATTTAGCTGTACTTGGGATGGGACTTTAGCCAGCTGAATATACTAATCATTAGCTGATTTTGGTATGAGTGCCTTTCTCCCCCGTTTTTGAGATGTGAAGCTTCCAATTCCAATGAGGGAATAGTTTCCTAGGCATCTTGTCCCACCAGCAGGTGATGGACACTGGCCTCCATGGTATGGAGTGCTCTACTCACAAATCTGCACTGAAGATGTGCACTCTCCTACTTTTCTACAAAGGGTGTTGCAGAATGCTCTTCTGGTCACCTGGGACCCCAAAAAGTTGATTTAGATAACTCTGGTTGATTACTAACTGTATTGTAGGATGAGCTGCCTCTTGGAGCTCCCTACTTTTCTGCTATCTTGCCTCTCTTCTCTAAGCCATTTACTTTTTAAAAAATTTATTTTCAGTTTTTATTTTTAACACAGAAGTTGTGAGTTTACAAAACAACATGCATAATGTGCAGAATTCCCATGCATCCCCCTTTCACCAATAACTTACATTGTTGTGGCACATTTGTTACAGATTGTGAAAGAACATGATCTGAGTATTACCACTAACTATGGTCCATAATGTATATTTGGCATGTTTTCTCCATACACCCTTTATTATTAACTCTATGCAATAGTATTGTACATTTTTTTAAGTGAAAGAATACACTCATATTTGTACTAACCTCTATTAGTCATCCAAATGGATATTGATGCAAAGTACCAGAAATTGGTTGGTTTTAATAAAGTGTATTTATTTGGGGTAGAATCTTAGAGTCTTAAGGCCATAAAGAGTAAATTACATCCCTTACCAAAAAGTTTGTTTTGGGGCAGGGACTCAATGTCCTCCTGATGTGGCCCAAACAAACCCTTAATCATAATTTAATCAAGTAAAAGTGAAACATGAGAATCTGATACAATCTGATATACAAATTGCTGATGGCAGTCTTCTTGGTTGATTGAACATGCAACCATCCAGATAAAATCAACTGATTTTAGATGAAATGCCATCTACAAAATACCATTACAGTAACAACCAGGCCAGCACTTGTTTGACCAAACAATTGGAGACCATAACCTAGCTGTTGATACAAGAAATTAGGCATGGCAAGTGTCATTATTTGAAATATGCTTGTATGAGCTTTCCTTTTTTTAACATCTTAATTTCTCTAACAAAACTCTATCAATTAATTTTTTGCAATGATTGCTGAAGGGATAAAGCACTTGAAAAACCAGAAATGGTACTCATGCAAAATATCTGCAAGAAGGACACGCTCACCATGTTTCAAGCTTCATGGGTATGAAAACTGTTCACCCAAATAGGGATAAGTCATGAATTCAGCACATGGATCTTCCTTTAATTAGAGTTGGAAACAAACACTGTCCCAGGAGAAAGTATTGGATAGCTCAGAATTAGGGAAAAAATTAACCTCAGCTCAAAATCATCACATGAGTTTTTATGAAAATATATTTGGATAAGCTTGGCTCATATACTTAGCCTTTTGAATAAAATGTAGTACTAAAAATTAATCAGATAATTCTGTAGTTGAGCAGCTACAGAAGAGAAAATCTATGTGCATGCAGGAGAGTAATTCGCTATGCTTTTGTAACATGGGAAAGATAATAACTGGAGACTTACTAAATGATCATCCTAGAATTCATTTTTAGAGGAATTAATAAATGAATGCATGTGAGCCAACCTTTAACAGTCTCTAATCTCCTCACCAATACGAGATATTTCACACTGGAGAGAAGTACCTTGAATGTAATGATTTTGCAGAAAGTTTCCTCAGAGTTCCACTTTGGCCCAGCATACATTAATTCACATGTTTAAGAAACCTTATATCACTAGCCAATGTGGAAAAGTCCTCAGTGAATGGCAATCATTTAATCAAGTTAAATACAGTCACATTGGATGTAAATTGTATGAATGTTATCTATCTGGGAAAACCTTTAGTTATTCCTCTAAACTTAGACAACTTGAGAAAATTCATACTGAAGAGAAACCTTATAAATGTAATGAATATAGGAATGAATACCATGAGAGAACTGACTTTTATAAATACCAATATTCACATTATATCTTCTTGATTAACTGAAACCATTTTCAATCTTAATGTCCTTCCATGTTCTTTTTAGCAACATTTCACTTTAAGTCTATTTTGCCTTATAATAATTTAACCATCCCTATTCAATTTTAGTTAATATTTGCATGGTATATTTTCCCTCCTTTCACTTTCAACCTTCTTGTTTCTTTGTATTTAAGTAGGATCTATTGTAAAGAGAAGACACACACACACATACACATGCATATTTACACTTGTAAAGCATATATATATAATAGACATATATTATATATATATATATTTATATTTATATATGCTTTATTATCCAGTCTGCCATGCTCTACCTTTTGACTGAAGATTTTGTCAGTTTCATTTAAATAGCTACTGATAATACATGAATTAATTTTTGTTTGTTTTTTTCTGAACATTTCACCAGTTATGCTCTCAGTTCTTCCATCACTGTATACTTTTACCTTTAGAAAATCTGTCATAGTGACCTTTTAGAACCCTCAGTTTTTCCATTTTCTTCTGCCATTTTTTGCATTATTATGGGTCTTAAATAATTTAACATCCTAAATCTATGTCAATATTACTCATTTGGCACCAACAACTTCAATAAAACCCAGAAACTATGTTCCTATAAACCTTCATTCCCATTCTTTATGCAGCTCTTGTCACAAATTACATAATATATTTTATGGGTTCAATACCATAGATATGTTCTAACTTAGCTCCTGATGGTGATTTGTTGTGGAAGCTGCAAGACCAAAGGACACACTCAGCAGAGTGTGTCAGAAATGAGCTTTAATTTTTGGGACTTACAGACAGAAGAGATTCTCCCTGGTGGTGGTGGATCATAGAAAGAAGATTGTGCTCCACAAAGAGGTGAATAAATGTGGGGGAATATATAGGGTCTCAGAACAAAGACATTTCATAACAGAGCTTCTGCTAGTGTCACATGAAGCACATAAATGGAGACTGATGATGTTACTATAGGAAGGAATTGTACAGTCTGTAGAAAATTACAGTCTACAATACCATCTGTACATTGTTCTTCTCTAAGGAGGTTTGTTATATTCTAACTTGTGTCATGGGGTATTCAGGTGGCTGTGTACTATATATAGGCTGAAAGTCCCTTAGGGAGGGAAAGCCAGGGCTGAGGACCTACAGGACTCCCACATTTGTCATTACATTTCATGCATTTGCTTTGTAGATACTGTTAAAAAGTGATGTTACAAACCAAAACTGCAAGATTTAGCTTTGCCCCATTGTCTAGTGTCCTTTTCATTCAAATTGAAGAACTCCCTTTATCCTCCCAGTCTAGCAGTTGCAAACTTCTTCAGCTGTGGTCTTAATCTCTCCCTCATTTCTGAAAGTTAGTTTTGCTTGATATAGAAGTCTTAATTGGCAGTTTTTCAGTACTTTATATGTCATTCACTGCCTTCTTGCTGCCATGGTTTCTAAACAGAAAAATTCATTTAATCTTATTAAGGCTCCCATGTACATGAAACATTTCTTCTTTCTTGCCTCTTTGCAGTTTGTCTGTCTTTGGCATTCAACTGATTATAATGTGTCTTGGTGTGGATCACTTTGGTTTTATGCTGTTTGGAGTTCCTTAAACTATTTGAATAGGTATGTTCAGGTCTTTGGATAAATTTTGGAATTTAGCGGTTCATTTTTCTTTTTATAATGTTTTCCCCTTTCCCTCTCTCTTTCCTTTCTGGGATTTCTATGATGTGTATATTGGTATGCTTGATTATACTCCACAAGAATCTTAGGGTCTCTTCACATTTCTTGTTTTTTTTTTTCTTCTTTCTCCTCTTTAGACTGCATTATTTCAATTGTTGTGTCTGCAAATTTCTTCTGCCATAAGCTGCAATCTGCAGTTGAACCCCTCTAAGGAATTTTTAAAATTTCAGTTACTTTGGTCTTCTCCAGTATTTCACTTGGGTTCCTTTTTATGATTTCTGTCTCTTCTCTGAAATTGTCTTTTAGTTTATCTAGTGTTTTCCTGATTTCCTTTTTTTCTTCATGTTTTCCTTTAGCTCTTAAGCATATTAAAGATAATATTTTGCTAACTTTATCTGATATTTCTAAAATCTGCACTTTATTGTTGTTGGATTATAATTATTGTTTTTAACCCTTTTCATGAACCATCACTTTCTGTTTGCTGGCATATTTGGTTAACTTGTTGCACAGCTTATATTTTATTTTCCTATATTACCTCTGATATTTATTCACTGAGGTATCCATTCTTTGACTTGTATCATGAGTTTTCCTTGAATACCAAGAACTAACATATAGAAGGAAAAAGAAACCACCCTTCACAATCTTTTCAGATTATCCTCTTTAAGTGCTCTGCTTCATCATTTAGACTGCCTAGTAATGCATCTCAGGAATATGCAAAGGATATAATGTAGCGGAGACTGTATATGCATCTTGTTCCAGGCTTGCATCTTTGTAGATCCTACCAACCACTTATCCCTAGGAAACAGTCCTCTTCCTGATACCCTCCTTTTTTTATTGTGGGTAAAAATCAATTTTTTTCACAGTACAAACCAATATTTGTAAAATGATATATAAATATATATTCATATATGTGCATTTGCTTTTATAAATGTTAATTTTTTAATATATATATATATATTTTAAAGATGCTTAAATTACATAATTGCCACACAAAAACCACAGGGATTCCCATGTTCCCAACCTCCCACACATCCCACAACATCCCACATAAGCATCTTTCATTAGTGTGGCACATCACCTGCAATGGATATACACATCCTGGGGCTTTGCCACTAAGCATAGACCACAGTTCACATCGTAGACCACACTCTCCCCCACACAGTTCTGCATGGTACATGCTGATGTAAAATGGCATATATCCATCACCGCAATGGCACTCAGAGCAACCCCCAAGTCCTGAAAAAGCCCCTGTATTACAACTGCCCTTCCCCTCCCTGCCCTGATAGCATCTAGTGGCCACTGGCTCCACCTCACTGTTATAATTTCTTTCATTGCTTGAATCACAACATGTCTACAACAGAATACCATTAAGTCCACTCTAGTCCATAGCTCTTTCCCAAATCCTGAGGGGACTGGAATGGTGATGTCCACTCCACCTCCAAGTGAGAGGGGGCTTATATCCCATGGATACAGTGGATGGGATTATCCTGCCTTCAGCAGCAGGCTCTCTCCACTCCCTGGGATGGCTGTTGTACATAATTGTCTCCTCACCAGGTGACTTGGGTGAGCCCATTGAGCTGTAGAGTAGGAGTTGCAGCTCAACCGAGACTCCAGGCACAGCTGGCACATAGGCAGGCCAGAGGCTCCAGTCTCTGGAAGTACACCTAAAAACTCCAGCATCCAGTATAGGTTTGAATAGAAGGGACTGATGGACCATGTGCAGGGAGGACTTATGTGAGTCCAACTCTGTCACTCAGGAGCACAGATTCCGAAGTAGAGCACACTGATAAAGCATCAATCTCTGGGGCTATCCCCCCTTATATAAGACCTGGGTGTCTCCAGAGCCCTCAGGAGCCCCTCTGTGTGGGATGATATCAACTTTGGTGTTCTATGAGATTCTACTGAGGTGTGTGTAAGTGTTACCTCTGGGATGACCTCCCAACTCTCTTTGAAGACTCTTAGCCACATGAACTCATTTGTCTTTACCTTTTCCCCCTTTTATTCAAGGTCTTTTTCCAGTCATATTGCCAGTTGGCAATTGATATTAATACCTCATTGCCAGGGAGGCTCATCCTCGGGAGTCATGTCCCACGTTAGGGTGAAGGTAATGTATTCATATGCTGAGTTTGGCTTAGAGAGAGGCCACATTTGAGCAACAAGGAGGCTCTCAGGTGACAACCCTTAGGCACCCCATGACAGTAGGCCAAGTTTCAATTACAAGAGCAAAGACTTATGAGGCTAGTCATCAATAACAAAAACCCATCAGTAGGACATCCTCTTTTGCCAGACACTGCCCCTGCACTCAGGGGACTTTTGCTGCTCCCTTGGAGAATGTGGCAGAGCTCTCCATGCTGGGAATTCAGTATTCCATCATTTATTGAGTGATTGTCTACCCACCGTGACCATGCCCCATATCTTGATCATTTGAACAATTTTATATATCTTTCATATATATTCAGATGAGCTTACTCCCATGAATCCCCCATCCCAGACACCCCCCACCAATGATTCTCTGCAGCCCCCATTGCAACCCTGCTGTGATCTAAACCTTCCTTGAAGATGAAGCCCATAAAATAACCAAATACAATTAATAGGAAAAAGAAATAATAATGATAAACTTAAATGCAAGAGATAAAAACAAGGAAACTCAGAAAAAAAACCTAAAAATAAAATATAATTAATGGATTGGGACACTCAAAAAAATGGGAAAAAATTTTTTTTAATTTTTTGCCCTTTTATTACTGCATTTTCAGATTTCCAGTGTACCATGACACCTTCCCCCTCTCATTCCCCAGTGTCTCCCAAATTTTCATTTAAGTTTCAAAGAAGTTTTAGATCACAGCAAAGTTACACACGGAATACTAGAGATTCTCATATGCCCAACCTCCCTCCCCCTTCCCCACCCCATATTAAATCCTTTTGTGCGTGTGTGTGTAGATGGTAGCATTGTTATAACTGTTATACAGATAGTGAAACATAGCTACTAAACATTATCAATCGTTTACAGTATACTTGACAATTTAGATGGCAGAGTTTAATAATTTTTGATGATATTTACCATATCTTGTGTCCATTACTGTAAGGTAATGAAAAACATTTCCCATGACCTCTAAATACCCCGTTTGATCTTTTCTGTCCCTTCCTCCCCATCCCCCTGGGGCATATGACACTCCCCTGTCTTGACTCAAGGGATGACAAGATTCATAGTTATATGCCCTGGGTGTTCTAACCTGCCCTTCCTAATCTACCCACCTGTTAACCCTGCACCACCAAACCCAGTAATATCACTACCCACCTGTCCTATCCTTCAATATGCAACTATACTCTATCACTTTACCATAGAATATGTCCACATGCGTGATGGCTCATAACCTATTCTCTCTCTCTCCCTTGTTAACCTATCTTTCAGACCATGGTTCTCAGAGACTGCTCACTTTCTTCATTTCAAATCAATGAGGTCATATACTGTTCATCCTTCAATGCCTGGCTTGCTTCACTCAACTTAAGGTCTTCAAGATTCATCCATGTTATTCCATGTGTTAGCACTTTATTCCTTCTAACAGCTGAGTAATATTCCATTGCATGTATGTACCACATTTTGCCTATCCATTCATCTGCTGATGGGCACCGGGGATGATTCTAACTTTTGGCTAATGTGAACAATACCGCTATGAACATTGGTGTGCATATATCTGTTCATGTCTTTGCTTTCAATTCTTCTGGGTATATACCCAGCAGTGGAGTCACTGGATCATATGGAAGATCCATTGTTAGTTTTCTGAGGAATCACCAAACTGTCCTACACAGTGGCTGGACCATTTCACAATCCCACCATCAATGGATGAGTGTTCCCATTCTGCAACATACTCTCCAGCACTTATAGTCTGCTATTTTTTAATAGCTGCCATTTTGATGGGTGTAAGATAGTATCTCATTGTAGTTTTGATTTGCATTTCCCTAATAGCTAGTGATGTCGAGCATTTTTTCATGTGCTTTTTAGCCATTTGTATTTCTTCCTTGGAGAAGTGTCTTTTCAGGTCACTTGCCCATTTTTTAAATGGGTTGTTTCTCTTTTCGTTTTTGAGGTGTAGGATTTCTTAATATATGCCATATATTAGGCTCCTATCACATATATGGTTGCCAAATATTTTCTCCCATTGGATAGGGTGCCTTTTTATTTTCTTAATAACATCCTTTGAGGTACAGAAGTTTTTAATTTTGAGGAGATCCCATTTATCTATTTTTTCTCTTGCTGCTAATGCTTTGGCTGTGAAGTTCATGAAACCATTTCCTATTACAAGCTCCTGTAGATGCTTACCTACATTATCTTCCAAGGTCTTTATGCTTTTGGCTCTTATATTTGGATCTTTGATCCATCTTGAGTTGATTTTTGTATAAGGTGTGAGATGGCATTCTTCTCTCTTTCTTTTGGATATGGATATCCAGTTCTCCAAGCACCACTTGTTAAAGAGGCCATTCTCTCCCAACTGAGTGGGCCTGGTGGCTTTGTTGAATATCAGATGACTGTATATGTGAGGATCTATATCAGAACTCTCAATTCGGTTACATTGGTCAGTAGGTCTATCCTTGTAACAATCCCATGCAGTTTTTAAAAAAAATAATTTTATTGACATATAGTTCACAAACCTTAAATTCACATATTTTAAGTGTACAATTCAATATTTTTGTAGCATTTTTTACTTTGTTGTCCACTCATTGTTTTTTTTATTGTGCTTAAAATCAAATTTTTCACCATACAAACCAATATTTGTAAAATGATATATAAATATATATGCATATATGTGCATTTGCTTACATAAATGTTATATATATATATTTATATATATATTTTAAATGTGCTTAGATTGCCTAAATATTGCATATATATATTTATATATATATTTTAAATGTGCTTAGATTGCCTAAATATTGCATATATATATTTATATATATATTTTAAATGTGCTTAGAATGCCTAAATATTGCACAGAAATTACAGGGATTCCCATGTTCCCCAAATCCCACACCACTCATAACATCCCACAAAAACATCTTTCATTAGTGTGGCACATCACCTGCAATGGATATACACATCCTGGGGCTTTGCCACTATGCATAGATGACAGTTCACATCATTGACCACACTCTAGGCCACACAGTTGTGCATGGTATATGCTGATGTAAAATGGCCTATATCCGTCACTGCAACGTCACTCGGGACAACCCCCAAGTCCTGATAAAGCCCCTGTATTACAACTGCCCTTCCCCTCCCTGCACCCAAAGCATCTAGTAGCCACTGGCTCCACTTCACTGTTATAATTACTTCCATTGCTTGAATCACCACATGTCTACAACAGAATACCATTAAGTCCACTCTAGTCCACAGCTCTTCCCCCAATCCTGAGGGGACTGGGATGGTGATGTCCACTCCACCTCCAAATTTTCTCTATATAAGTCCTTTACATCCTTAGTTAAATTTATTCCTAGGTATTTGTTTCTTTTTGTTACTATTGTAAAAGTTATTTTTTTATTTCCTCCTCAGATTGCTCATTATTGGTGTACAGAAGTGCTACTGATTTTTGAGCATTGATCATATAGCCTGCAACATTACTGAACTCCTTTATATGTTCTAGAAGCTTTGTTGTAGATTTCTCAGGGCTTTCTCTGTATAAGATCATGTCATCTGCAAATGATGAAATTTTTACTTCTTCCTTTCCAATCTGGATACCTTTTATATCCTTTTCTTGCCTCAGTGCTTAAGCAAGTACTTCTAAGACAATGTTAAATAGGAGTAGTGACAGTGGGCAGACTTGTCTTGTTCCCAATCTCAGAGGGAAGGCTTTTAGGATTTCACCATTGAAGACGATGTTTGCTTTGAGTTTTTCATATATACCCTTTATCATATTCATAAAGTTTCCTTCTATTCCTATCTTTTGCAGAGTTTTTATCAGGAAAGAATGCTGTATTTTGTCGAATGCTTTTTCTGCATCTATAGAGATGATCATGTGGTTTTTTTATTTCAATATATTTATGCAGTGCATTACATTGATTGATTTTCTTATATTGAACCAACCTTGCATATTCGGGATGAAACCCACTTGGTCATGGTGTTTAATTCTTTTGATATGTTGTTGAATGCGATTAGCAAGTATTTGTTGAGGATTTTAGCATCTAGGTTCATCAGAGAAATTGGTCTGTAATTTTACTTTCTTGTGGTATCTTTGTTTGGTTTTGGTATTAGGTTAATGTTAGCACTGTAGAATGAGTTAGGCAATATTCCTTCTTCTTCTATTTTTAGGAAGCGCTTAAGCAGAATTGGTGTTAGCTCTTTCCAGAATGTTTGGTAAAATTCAGCTGTGAAGCCATCTGGTCTTGGGCTCTTCTAGGTTGGGAGGTTTTTGGTGATTGAGTCTATCTCTTTACTTGTAATTGGACTGTTGAGTTCATCAACATCTTCTTTCATCAATGTAGGCTCTTTGTGAGTTTCCAGAAACTTGTCCATTTCCTCTAAATTATCATTCTTGTTGGCACATAATTTTTCAAAGTATCCTCTTAAGATCCTCTTTATTTCCGTGGGGTCAGTAGTGATATTCCCTTAGTCATTCCTTATTTTGTGTATTTGCATCTGTTCTGTCTTTTTCTTTGTTAGTCTGGCTAAGCGTTTGTCAATTTTATTGATATTCTCGAAGAACCAGCTTTTAGTTTTGTTTATTGTTTCTAGTGCTTTCTTATTCTCTATTTCTTTCAGTTCAACTCTAATCTTTGTTATTTCCTTCTTTCTATTTCCTTTAGATCTAGTTTGTTGTTGTTTTTCCAATTCCTCCAAGTGTGCAGTTAGGTGTCAATTTTAGCTCTTTATTCTCTTTTAATTTATGCATTTATGGCTATGAACTTCCCTCTCAGGACTGCTTTCACTGCATCCCATAGGTTTTGATATGTTGTGTTGTCGTTTTCATTAGTTTCAAGGTAGTTACTGATTTCTTTTGAGATTTCCTCCTTTACCCACAGTTTGTCTAAGTGTGTGTTGTGTAACTTCCATATCCTTGTGCCTAACCTGTTTCTCTGGCCCTTACTGATTTCCAATTCCATTCCACTGTGGTCAGAGAAATTACATTGTATAATCTCAGTCTTTCTGAATTCATTGAGAACTGTTCTGTGGCCTAGCATGTGGTCTATCTTGGGGTATGATCCATGTGCACATGAGAAGAATGTAAATCCTGCTGTATTTGGGTGTAGTGTTCTGTATATGTCTATTAAGCCCAGGTCCTCTAATGTATTGTTGAGAGCCTTTGTTTCTGTATTGATTCT
Source organism: Cabassous unicinctus (assembly GCA_029593785.1). Classification (NCBI taxonomy): domain Eukaryota; kingdom Metazoa; phylum Chordata; class Mammalia; order Cingulata; family Chlamyphoridae; genus Cabassous; species Cabassous unicinctus. The sequence goes on from JAQZBX010014935.1 coordinate 36,372, forward strand.
CTGTCTAGATGTTATGTCTAATGATGATAATGGTGTGTTAAAGTCCCCCACAACAATTGTAGAGGCATTTATTTCTCTGCTTAGTTTTTCCAGAGTTTGCGCCATGTATGTTGAGGCATCCCGATTAGGTGCATAAATGTATATTATTGTTCTCTCTTCTTGAAGGATTGCCCCTTTCATCAATATATAATGTCCATCTTTGTCTCATACAATAGTTTTGCATTTAAAGTCTATTTTGTCTGATATTAGAATAGCTACTCCTGCCCTTTTTTGGCTATTGTTTGCTTCTAAAATTCTTTTCCAGCCATTCACTTTCAGCTTCTTTGAATCCCTGCATCAAAGGTGGGTTTCTTGTAGACAGCATATAGATGGATCATATTTCCTTATCCATTCTGCCAATCTGTGTCTCTTGAGTGGTGAATTTAATCCACTAACATTCAGTGTTATTACTCGCAACAAATTTCTTGCTTCAGCCATATTTTCTTTGGATTAATGTATGTCATATGTTGTTTTGTTTCTGTTTTTGTCTTTTTAGTTGTTTTTAAACTCTCCTCCAACTCTCTCTCCCTTTTTTTTCCCTTTCAACTTGTAGAATTTCCTTTAGTATTTCTTGAAGTGCAGGTTTATAATTGACATACTCTCTTAATTTCTTTTTATCTGTGAATATTTTGAACTCTCCATCTTTTTTTAAAATTCTTTTTATTTGTAAAATGATATATAAATACATATGCATATATGTGCATTTGTTTACATAAATGTTATTTGTTATATATATATATACATTTTATAAAGGTGCCTAGATTACCCAAATATTACTCAGAAACTACAGGGATTCCCATGCTCCTCACCGCCCACAACCCCAACAACACCCCAAACAACCATTCCCCATCTGTGTGGAACTACACCCACAATGGGTATACACATCCTGGGGCCCTGCCACTGAGCATAGACCACAGTTCACATCACAGACCACACTCTCTCCCACCCAGTTCTGCATGGTATATTCTGATGGGAAATGGCCTACATTCGTCGCTGCTTTGCCACTCAGGACAACTCCCAAAGTCCCAAAAAAGCCCGAGTATTTCAACTGCCCCTCCTCTCCCTGCACCAAAAATGTCCAGTGGCCACCAGCTCCACCTCACTGTTACAATTTCTTCCATTGCTTGAATCACAATATGTCTACAACAGAACACCACCAAGTCCACTCTAGTCCACAGCTCCTCCCACCATCTTGAGGGGACTTGGAATGTGATGTCCACTCCACCTCCAAGTGAGAGAGGGCTTATAGTCCATGGATATAGTGGATAGGATTATTCTGCCTTCAGCTGCAGGCCCTCTCCATTCCCTGGGATGGCTGTTGCCCATCGTCATCTCCTCGCCAGGTTACTTTGATGAGTCCATTGAGCTGTAGGGTAGGAGTTACAGCTCCACTGAAATTCCAGGCACAGCTGGCACATAGGTGGGCCAGAGGATACAGTCTCTGGAAGTACACCTAAAAACTCCTGCATCACATATAGGTTTGAGTAGAAGGGACTGATGGACCATGTGCTGGGATGACTTGTTTGAGTCCAACTCTGTCACTCTCAGGGACACAGATGCCAATGAAGAGCCCACTAATTAGGCATCATTCTCTGGGGCTATCCCCACTTGTATAGGACCTGGGTGTCACCAGAGCCCTTAGGGGTCCCTCAGTGTGGGGTGATATC
>JAQZBX010014936.1:0-13427 GCA_029593785.1 Cabassous unicinctus
TTCAGTTTCCTTTGATCTTATCCTTTATTCAGAGGTTTACAGTTATCAATCTCTTACTTCCTAAAGACAAGTCCCTTGGTGTTTCCCTGGAAGAAAAATGACTTTTAATACCGTAGAGAGTATAAGAAAAGTAGGTGGAAAAGATCAGATCAATCTAGGGAAGATCTAATTATTGTAAATTTGACATTCATCTCCTTTATGCTGACTGAAACAATGGATGCCTCTAATAAGAAGACCTATGTTCTGGCTTCTCAACTCTCAAAAAGGCACATTGAACCAGCTTCTGGAGCTAGAAGCCATGGGAATGAAAAGCCAGCATAGCAAACAGATGAAGCAGCAGCCTCTTGCTAATCTGTAAATTAAATGTTTCTCACATGCTCTATATTCCTTCTGCCCGGATCAGACATCTGTTTGTCTGCATGTTCCAGTCAAGGAGCATTTCACTCCTTCCCTTTTCTTTTCAACAGTTTTCTTTATTTTCAGATTTATAGAAAGGCCCATAAGTGATTGCTATGTTTAGTCCTTTTGTAGCTCTCAGTGGAATACAATTTATCTCCCTAACTAATCCTCTTCTTCTTGGTCCCTGTCTTCTTGGTCAATGTTTGTACCTCTTAGGGTTTTGAGTTGGTTCTGTGAAAAGGCTGCCAAGAGCATCTTCCCCAAATAAGTTCAAGTTAAGTGACCACCTCCTTTGTGTCTTCAGACTTATATATTTTTTTAGCTGCTCCTCCCTTCCTCCTTTTCCCTCCACCTCTCCCATCTTTTTTTGTTCTTCCTGGCCCCCTCCCCTAGGTTTCATTGTAGTGTAAGAAAGACTGAAAGAGTAGGAAATGCTGGTTCTCATATTCTCTCTACTGGGACCTCAGTACTGCAGTACTTCAGACCAACAGGAGTGAGTGGCCATGAATTTAGAGAGGGGGGGTATGTAGGTCTCAGAATCGTAGTGAGCTGGAAGTTCTGGAAGAACTAATACCCCAATCCTGTGTAAGATATCATTTTGAGAAAACACTCACACATGGTGCAGAAAACCTTGAAAACCCTTGGATTAGAACATATGTCTCCTCCAGCCTCCTGAACTTGAGGTCCAACCTGTATATTGTGTGTGTGTTTAGTCCATTTTCCTCACTTGGTCCCCAGGGGGCTTGCTAACAGTTTGTCTCCCACCCTTACTCCATCTTTAAAAGTCCTAGTGGCAACAGAGAATTCCGTGTATATCTTGACTCTGATTACAGTATACTCGGTGTCTTCAGCCACCTCTTATGTGACTCTCTGTACTCCAGGCTTAATTATCAGGGTGTACCCAGTACTGTTTAGGTCGCCCACTTCCCCCAGACAGGGACAATCACCAGCTTTGCCGGCTACAATTATTTATATTCCATAACTTTCACCAAAAAACCTTCATTTCATATGACCTTAAACACACACACACACAAAGAAGGAAAACAACAAGAGAATAAGTGGTCTATTATGTCTCCATGCTGTCTCCATGCAGTTTCTACATAAATATAAGCAAATAAAATAAGTCTTTTTTATTTTCTTGCAAAAAATGGAGTATGCCATATTCACTACTCTGTACCTTGCATTTTTTTCTAACTTAACAATGTATCTTAGAGAACTTTCAATACAAGTAGTTACTGCCCCCGTCCCTTTAATTGGTATGTAATATGTGTTTCATTGTAAGACTGTAACATGCTATATTTAACTAATTCTGATGATTTTTCAGGTTGGTAATTTTTTTAAAAAGATGACTGCTGATCACATCAAGCAAATTCCTTGTTATTGTAAACAAGGTTATAGTGAATAACATTGACATTTTTTCCTGTGTGTGCAGATGTATGATTAAGACAAATTTTCAGAAATGGAGTGGCTGAGTCAAATGGTAAACATATTTGAAATTTTGATAGCTACTGCCAAATTGCCTCCACAGAGGCAGTTTGTGCTCCCACCAAGCAAATGAATGAAAATGCCAGTTCCACAGAGCTTCACCAACAAAATGTGTTGTTAGATGATTAGAATTTTTGTCGATATGATAGGGAAAAAGTAGTATCTTTTTTTGTTGTTGTTGTTCTTTTTCACCTTTAATAAATAAATATATATATACACCAAATCAAGATCCTCCAATCTTTTCCTGATAAAAAGCAATCTGAACTCTTAGGAATGTCCACAGTAAGGATAGGGTGGAATGGAAAAGCAGCAAGAAGTGAAGAGAGATGGGTGTTTAGGGCTTGGTGAAAATGGAAGTTACTCACAAATGTGCCTCTGGGGAGCCTTCTAGCTTCCCTAACCAAGGAGGGGGCGTGGAGGGGGTGGTGGCTGATAAGGGATCAGAAAAGTAATATCTTAATGTGCTTTTAATTTGTATTTCTATTACCATGAATGATGCTTGCTTAGTAACATTTGTACTTTATTTTCATAAAGATTCTATTTATATCTTTTTTCCCCTTTTTTTGTTAAGTTATTGATCTTATTCTTACCATATTCTGAGAGCTCTTTATATATATGGGACTCTCTAGGTCAAGTTTACCTTTTGTAGATTAGGAAACAGTGTTATGGGGTAAATTAATGGCAGAATCAGAAGTCTTTGTGGCTAAAAATTAACACTGACTAGTCCACGTTTGGTGTGTTCTCCTGTTTAAACACAGCTTTGGTCATCTGTGGAAACTTCATTCATGTCTGAAACTTGCCTTGTGTATTGATTATCTGGTTCTTAAAACAGAGGGCTTCTCTGACAATATTTTTCACTTGCCGCCTGTGTGCCGAAATGTCAAATGTAAAGTTGCTATTCAGTTCTAATCTTTTTTCCTAATGTATAATCCAGAGGCATCTAGTAAAATAGGTAGAGAAAATAGAAAATAGACAATCTGTCTAGGCATCCAGTTGGTTTTCCCGACAGACCCCTTTGGAACACTTCATTCTTGGCTCCCCATTCCCCATTCCCTTCCCCTTTCCCCTTTAAATTTTTTCTTTTGGCTTTTCACGAAGATTAAAGATTGGTGGGGAAAAGCATACACATCTACCTGAAGTTCCTAATTGATTTAGTAGAAGAGCCTGACGTTCAGGGAAGCCAGAGAGCAAGTAGGAGCAGAAGCAGACGCAGCCTGTCTTTTTCCCTGTCAGACGGGTATAAAGCTGCTGGTGATCCTCTGACCAGGTAGGGGCTCCAGGGGAGCAAAAGCCCTGAGTCCTGGGCCATTTCAACTGGGGGCTACCATTGCCAGTCCATAGAACTTGCTCTGACAACCCAGGCACTCTTGTTAAAGGGTTTCGAATTCAGCAGGTTCTGGACCCAAATGCAACATCAAACAGCCCACAGCCTTCTCCAGGGCATGAAAGCCTCATCAGTGTGTGGCAGCCCTAGCACTGTCTCTGCTCACCCCCCGTCCTCACCCCACCGTCTTTTGGCAATCCCCGAGCTTAATCATGACACTGCCCAAGTGCTAACAGCAGTGGGCCACTGGGCACAGTGACCCCCACAAGATGAGTAAAATGCCGTTCCTTCCTCAAGAGGAATATTTTAGTAGGTGAAGTAGGATATGTCCCCAAATAACAGTACAAAACAGTATGTAATTAGCATCCTTAGAGGGGAATATTGTGTTTTCTAAGAGGGCAGAATGAATTCTAGCCAGGGTGGCCCAGGAGAGGATAAAAGGCCAGGAAAAGTATTTGCAAGTTTATCACATGGCTTGCATCCTTCTCCCACCAACCAATACCACCGGCTCACACAGTCTCTCTCATGGGGTCCATGCTAACCTCACAGGGATGCACAAGTTAAAATGAACAAGGTCTTCCAAGGGAACATGGTACAACTGAATGAAGATTCAGATCATAGGAAGATTCCAACTCCTCAAATAGTGCTATTCTCAGAAAGTTAAGAAGAAATGGCAGCAATTCAAGCCAAGTCATATTAATTGAATAGGTTGAGCATTTATTCAGTACAAATCACGGATTATCTAAAAATACACCTTCCCTGACAGCTATTTCTTAGTGACTTTTTGCATAGTTAGGTTGCTGTGAAAGGCTTTTAAGCAATGCCCTGAACATATCTAGTCATTTTATATTTAAATATATATGTATATGTATAGTAATAGGATATTGTAGAGATTATGAAGGGTTACAGGAATGTATACAATAAGAAAAACTCAAACTATACACTGAAGATATGTACATTTTATTTTATGTAAGTTATACCTCAGTTAAAAATATTAAAGGGAAAGAAAAACTATCTTAAAAAGTTCTAGAAGAAATTTCTAAATAAAACTTACAAGTCAATATGACCTAGAGATGGATAGGTCAATCCTACCAAAATTTTTAACAATATGTGGCAAAAGACACCATAAAACAATGAAAAGAAAAATGACAGACTGAAAAAATAAAAAGAGTACAACATAAAACAAAGCCTTAGTATTCTGAGTACACTAAAGTTCTTTAGTAAGAATTGAAATTCTTTTCAATTCAGTAAGAAAAACATAATTCAAAAGAAAAGTTAGCAAAAATAAATAAAATAAAATACCTATATATCCTTCAATCCAGATATTCCACTTTCCATTTTTTCACACAGAAATGCTTTTCACACACAAAGAAGCAATAAATGAAAGATATCAATTGTTTATAACTCTCTATAACATTGAAAATTTTGAGAAACCAAATGGCTATTTTACCATTTCTTTTGATGAGCTATATTATAGAACTCATCATAATTCACCAAGGCAATTAAAAAAATAAAATGGCATTCACACCAAAAGATCCCCCAGATAACATTAAGTAAAAAATGTAAATTGAAATTATATACATATATACACATATACATATATATGCAGATATACACATGCATATATTTGTGTATGTATGTGTGTGCGTGTGATGCTTAGATTCTCTTACAATAAAAAATTTAGATGTACCTAGCTGTGTTCCCTGTTACCCTACCCCTTCCTGAACAATTCAGTTCTGAAGTCATAAAGTGGGTTGGGATAAAGTAAGGGTCCATATCAGAGAAAGGAGGAGCTGCAGTGGCACTGTGTAGGCAGTCAGAGTCTGAGCAGGGTGACAAGGGTGAGGACAATAGGAGCCAGGTTTATCACTAGCAAAGAAGGGACCTCTAACTATAAAAGGGAGAACACTAACATGAATCCTGTGAGTTAGGACCGGATTTGGAGATATCAGAGAGAGAGAGAGAAAGAGGGAAGGAGAGAGGGAGGGAGGGGAGAGAGAGAGAGAGAGAGAGAGAGAGAATAAACATAGAAAAAAATATATAAATATACGTGCATATTCATATATAAGTGTGATTACAAATACCTACATTCCGTAGCTTTGTCCATTAAAATGACACCTGAGAACAGAAATACTCTAATAGCATTAAGCATACCGAGTGCCGGATCATGTCTTCTAAATATTTCCACTACAAAGAATCTGGTGTTGGCTAAGAGACTTCAAAGAGAGTCGGGAGGTCATCCCAGAGGTAACGCTTATGCACACCTCAGTAGGATCTCATAGAACACCAAGTGGATATCACCCCACACAGAGGGGCTCCTGAGGGCTCTGGAGACACCCAGGTCCTATATAAGGGGGAATAGCCCCAGAGATTGATGCCTTATTAGTGGGCTCTGCTTTGGAATCTGTGCTCCTGAGAGTGACAGAGTTGGACTCAAGTAAGTCCTCCCTGCACATGGTCCATCAGTCCCTTCTATTCAAACCTATATGTGATGCTGGAGTTTGTAGGTGTACCTCCAGAGACTGGAGCCTCTGGCCTACCTATGTGCCAGCTGTGCCTGGAATCTCGGTGGAGCTGCAAATCCTACTCTACAACTCAATGGACTCACCCAAGTCACCTGGCGAGGAGACGATGCTGGACAACGGCCATCCCAGGGAATGGAGAGAGTCTGCAGCTGCAGGCAGGATAATCCCATCCACCATATCCATGGGATTTAAGCCCACTCTCACTTGGAGGTGGAGTGGACATCACCATCCCAGTTCCCTCAGGATTGGGGGAAGAGCTATGGACTAGAGTGGACTTAATGGTATTCTGTTGTAGATATATTGTGATTCAAGCAATGGAAGAAATTATAACAGTGAGGTGGAGCCAGTGGCCACTAGATGCTTTCGGGGCAGGGAGGGGAAGGGCAGTTGTAATACAGGGGCTTTTTCAGGACTTGGGGGTTGTCCTGAGTGACATTGAGGCGACGGATATAGGCCATTTTACATCGGTATATACCATGCAGAACTGTGTGGGAGAGAGTGTGGTCTACGATGTGAACTGTGGTCTATGGTTAGTGACAAAGCCCCAGGATGTGTATATCCATTGCAGGGGATGTGCCACACTAATGAAAGATGTTTATGTGGGATGTTATGGGAGGTGTGAGAGGTGGAGAACATGAGAATCCCTGTAATTTCCGTGTAATATTTAGGTAATCTAAGCACCTTTTAAAATATATATATATATATAAATAACATTTATGTAAGCAAATGCACATATATGCATATATATTTATATATCATTTTACAAACATTGGTTTGTATTGTGAAAAATTTGATTGCCACCCACAATAAAAAAATAAATTAAAAAAAAAAGAATCTGGTGTTACTTGGAGAAATGATTTGGTTAAGGATTGAAGCAGAAGTGCAATATAAGGATACAAAGTCAGCTTAATGGAGGCCCTCATGACCAAATCAGGGACAATTTGACCATCAAAATAAATAATGATAATACAGATTATAATCCAGATTAGAAAACCATGTCCATACAGATATAAATACATATAAAGAATGGGATACTTACACTGTTTCAAAGTAACTCCTCACAAAATGCTTACTAATTACAAAAGAATGAGAGTAACTTTACAGAGGGAGATCCCAATAAACATTGCTTTAATTAAATGATCAAAATGAATATAATTTAAAATGAGATGAATAGAAATACTGGGCCACCAGGTAGAATACAATGAAAAGAACACAGAATCATTTCTCTGATATTTCTGCCAGTATATTCCTGTGTATAACCTGAATTCAATCATGAGAAAACAACAGCTCAAACCAAATTGAGGGGCATTCTACAAAACAATCCGCCAGTATTCTTCAAAAGTGTCAAGGTCCCGAAAGCTAAGGAAAGATGCAAGGAGACTAAAGAAACATTACAACTAAATGCATCATGTGATGTTTGTGGTCTTTTTTTTTTTTTTTATTACAACTATATAAAAGAAAAGTATATGAAATATACTCCAAATATAAATAAAAGAAACAAAACTATGTATTATTTTATGTACATTACTATGAAAATATACAGAAAGAGCTTTGAGCAGTGGTTACATCTGGGAAAGATATTAAGTTGGGGAAGTTAGGAAGGATTTTTTTGTGATTCAAAGTATTTCTGTATTGTTTAGCTTTTTAATACAATCATAATATATTAATGTATTGTTTATACAAAGTGGAAAGGAGATAAAAATATCAATATTTACAGTTGCTATGATTATATATATGGAAAATAAAATTTTTAAAAAATCAACTGGAAAACTACTACAAGAAGTAAAAGAATTCAATAAGGTAGCAGAGTAGAAAATTAATACACAGAAATCAATAGATTTCATATATACCAAAAGCAAGTCAGGAAATTTAATGGAAGAAAAAGCCCATTTCTAATTGCAACAAAAAACATGTATTTCCTGGAGGGGCAAAAATAACAAGAACTATATAAGTCTTATATGAGGCAAGCATTACAGAAGGACACAAAAGACTTAAACAAATCAAAAGACATTCTTGAGTGGAATACTCAACATTATAAAAATGTCAGTTCCCCCAAGTTAATTTAGAAATGTAATCCCAAAAGTACCAACATTTTTCTTTTAACTGAAAAAAGTGACTCTAAAGTTAAATGGAAAAATAAAGAAGAAAAATATCTGGGTAAACTCATCAAAGGAGTATTGAAAGGAATCCAAAGCTACCAGAGTTTAAAGATGGTTATAAATTGCCTTAATTAAAACAGTGTGGCAAAGGTGCAAGAATAGAGAAAGTGGCCAGTGAAACAGAATAAAATGTCCAGAGAGAGACTTCTATAAAGGTAGCATCAGTCTGTCAACAGAACAGGTACATAAATGGGTTGTTTGAGGGTACTTTGAAAAGTGAATAGGAAAGAATTGGAGTTACATCTTTCAGCATAGATAAATCAAAAATGACGCTGGGAAAGTTGCAGAAGCGACCTACCATATACCATTTATGTGAAGTGAAGCATCCTGCATATCTGTGGGCACATTGCTAAGACTTATTTGTGTTTCACCTTATCTATAGAATGGGATAGTAGGACGACCTCACAGCTTGATTGGGTGGGAGTGTTAATGGAATAATGTGTGTAAAGTGCTTAGAACAGTGGCTGGCACATAAACATTATTGACATATGCCTGACAGTGTCATTGTCTTGCAAACAATGTATTTTCTGTGGGTACAAATTATATGAAATGAGTGTAAAATCGTGCATTGGAATAAGCACGGAGGTCACTGCTCTGCCTTCTCAGTGCTGAGGGTATATGCGAGGGGACCTGGGGGCTTGAGTTGGGTTATAGATATATATATTTTTTTAAATTGATGCAGATGTGTCAGAATGTTAAGATTTAGCAGGATAAATCTTCACTTTTTGCTTTATATAATTTTGTGTTTCTTGAATTTTTTAACATGAAAGTGTTGTCTTTTATTACTTGTCTAACAATTTTCATTTAAGAATAAAACATGAAAGAAAAATAGAGTAATGTTTGATATTATCTTGCCTGTTAAAGTCATGTCATTTAATTTAGCAGCACAATAGCAGGTTAATTTAACAGGTTAAATTTAACAGGTTAAGGACTTGAACTTTATAGTCAGACTTATTGGTCATCCCAAATCTGATTCTAATACTTACTGGCTTTGTGACTTTTTTTACTCTTACTGTAATTTCTCCAGGTCTTTGTTTTTCATCTGTAAAATGAGTATAATAATATCTAAATGAGGTAATAGATATAAGGTATATAGCACAATATCTGATGCATAGTAATTCTTTGATAAAATAGTATTTGCATTTCTTTTCCTTCTCTTTTTTATTATTATTAGTGTGATTAGTGTGTCATCATCATTATCACATTATCATCACCATCTTCACACAATGGTTTTAATTAAAGTAAACATACGGATTTTCAAAAATCACTCTCTCAGTGTGCATATACGTGTGTGGACAGATGCCGTTTAGAGGCCCTATTTTATGGATTTGATTTTAATGGTCGCTTTTGTCTATCACGCTCCTATAGTGCTGAGCCAGTGAGCCAACGTGCTATATTGGACAGAGTCCCTGGGAATGGATGACTTTGGCGATATTGCCCTTAGACCTTGGCAAGAGGGACCTCTGCTCTGAGCCCTGTACTTCAGAGAACCCTACATATCAGGTTCCCAAGAAACCTTTTCCCATATTTCTTAGTGTATATCCTTGAAAGAAAAGGTGATTGTGAAGATTTGTGGGTTGAGTTGTTGGCAACTTTGCAGACAGGAGCCCTTAGAGAAAAGGCAAATTCATGACCTTCTCCAATCTTCTTTCTCTGATAGCATGAGTGCACTAGATTCTTGACTAATAAAGGATCTTTTCCTGGTGGTATCCAACATCCATTTTCTTGTTTCTCTTTGTGTTCTCATTTGTGGCTCAGGAGCAAACCATGAATTAGCATCACACCCACCACAGTTGCACATGGTGGCTGAGGGACATTTTGTGATACAAAATACCTTAAATACTTTTAAGTGTATATTTATGTAGTTCTAGACATACCAAGCCAGAAATGTGATCTCCCTTTCTTATAGTGACAACGAGAAGAACACTGAAAGCTACAATTGTGAAGGCTTTTATTTTTGTAAAAAGATGTAACAAACCTTAATAAAATTAGAAAAATAGATGAAAAACATCTTTTCAAAATAAATCAAAGCATTGACAGTGGCAAGCCTATGATAATGGTGCTAACATGGCTGGCAAAGAAAAAGGTGTACAAGCCAGAAGTTTTGTCCCAAGTCCATTCTTGTACTTGGATTTCTTTTGTGCCAAGGGCAGCACTTCAATGACATTCTTTGCAATAGTGTATAGCCTATATACAATATTTTCTGGTTCTGTTAAAATATGAAACATTTGGTTATACCTTATGGCCACTCTGGAGCACATAGTAGGACACGAGATACACTGAAAGAGTTAAGCAAAAGAGCCTCAATGAAAGAGAATCATGGTCTTGGCAGAAAATAAAACTAATTTAGACTATGTGCATAATTAATTAGTAAAAACCAATGAATGCTATTAATAATGCTCACAAACAGATCTAGCTTATTATTTCACTTTTAAAAGTCTATAACAGGCTGTATATATACTTCATAATATATATATTATAGAATGCACTTTTATAATCAAAAGAAAGTATATGTGAGTTATATAATAAAGGTGAAATTTCAATAAAATATAAGGAAATGAGCTTAAAACAAAAATGACCCTAAGGAGTAGGTTTACATACAAATAATCCTAAAACTTGTTTTTAAGGAGACTGTTTTCTGGCTATTAGACATTAACATAGTCCTGACTGAAGAGATATTTGACCAAATCTTACAACATGCTGCTCTCATCAGTTTTATTTATAAACATCCCAATATAGAAATCTTTGAAATTAAGAGTTAAGAAGTAGTTAATCAATCTAGATACTAGATCAAATAATAACTAGATTTAAATAATGGTCAAAATTGTGGTTTAAGTTATAGCAATTTTTAGGGTGAAGTTTAATATTTTACAACTTGCTGTGATGATACATTTTCATATGTAAATACAGTACGATGTTTGAACATGAACTCTAAAATGCATGGTTCATATCTACAGCTAGGTATTGCTTTAAGCATTTTGCTGGAAATACCAGTTGCTCTTGCCTCAATAAAACAAAGTTTCTTGAGAATAAAATTCATAACAACTAAGAACAATAAACACTCAAGGAATTTATCTAATTTGGCATTTCTGCCAATAGTACAAAATTATATGAAAAGCTTGATATCAACCACATAATTATTAAAGTTTCTGAAATTAAGGCAAGAAAAGTAAATTCTATGGAATACATGTATGATAATTTATGAATTACTTATGTCTTCATTTTATTAGTCTTCCTAACATCACCAGACTGTCAGCAGACCACCAGGACAGATCATGTTTGATGCTTTGCCAACTTTCAGTTAAACCAAAACCATAGAATTCCAATATCTTTTTAAATTTTGTAGTCATGAAGTTGTCTTTGTCAAAGTAGGAGGATAGAACATATTCTACTTAACGATGTGTAGCATGAAATATAATTTTGAAATCATTAGACATACGTTATGTGGGTTTCTATTTGTATTCTTACCCCGAACCCTGCAAATATTATAGGTAACCTGGTGTAGCTTGATGGTATTAGTGACCTTGCTACACACGCAGTGTTATAGGTCTTACCAATGGGGAAATAAGGGGTCTGATGGGAGAGAAGAACAAGGGTGAGTCACCAATCCTATTGCATTGTTTGTTTTTCTGCACAAGCATCATGGTGTTTCAGTACATGCTCTTCTTTCCACCGGAAATATCCTCTTCTCTTTATTCACTCGGTTGATTCCTATTTGTCTTTCTTGTGCCACACTGTTTCCAGGAAGACTCTGTTAACAGCCCAGGGCAGTCCTGCCTTCATACTGTCAGAGGCAGTGGACTAAGAAGAAGAAATTGGCCTGTTTCTTCTAATTCTGCAGTTGTTTTTCCTCTGCCATTGGGAAGAGCCACATGCAGGCTCATAGCAGCAGCAAGCCCTCCTGATATTTTTCCAGTATCAAGCTGTCTAATCAGACTGGCATAGCCACGGCTGCTTCCTGGTCCCGTCCAATTCTCCCCTTTTGGAAAGCAGCAACCTTGGCCAGCAGCTGCTCGTGGTCTAGGAAGGGCAGCTATCCTAATGCTCGTTCATCTGTGGAACAGACCAGGCTTTTGGCTCCAGGATGGTTCCACCAGATGCAGTGGCTCAGCTTCCCTGTGAGCGTGGGTGTCTGAAGTCCCCGGTGTCATCTACCTGGCATTTATGTCAGGAGCAGCATTGTCAAAAGAGCCCTGGTGTCAGCAGCTGCTCCTGGAGGTCACACTAGGTGTAAACATCCACTTAGGCTCTCAGATCAAGAGTTGATTAGTCCCATTGTATATAGATCATTTTTCCCCTATGAACAATGGCAGCTGCAAAGCACCTTTTTCAAACATTTAGTCTAAAATATGAGAAAAAGACGCTGTTTTCCTTTTTCTTGGAAATGAGAAAATAGATTTGGACTCAACTCTTGAAATATATTTTCTCTTCCGGAATTTCAATAGCACGCCTAAAGTAGCAGTGTGTAGAAAAACATTTTAATCTGGAGCGAAGGAGTTTGCAACAAATTGACATTCTCTCCTTAAAACACTTGAGCTTGAATATGCAAATGATCCTCGAGTGGGAATTATCATTAGTCATTCTCAAAGAAGTCATTGATGAACACTGTGGTATATGACAGAGAGCATTAAGATTCATCAAGTTTCAATTCTTTGGATCTGTCAGCTTGTCAAAAAGCAGATGTCTGATTTTGTGGCCCTGCTGGTAAAACATCGGGCTCTTTCTCTTGGTGCACAACTTAGTCACCTCATATAATCTGCTGTGAAATGAACAAGGTCTGGCATGGTATGGCTTCTATTTAATGGGCAATATTATAAACAAGATTAAAAGAAATGGCTATAAAGCTGTTTGTTGTCTTTGCAAATTTAATTGGGCAAGATACTACTACAGGCAACTAATGGGCCTACTAGATGTGGTATCAGGGCTGACCAGCAAACTTGGGAATGGCATAGTCGCCTTTGCAAACCTTAGTAAAATTTTCTCCTTCAAACACAATTTCAGAGAACCTAGGATGTATTCCAGTAAGAGATCATGTGGGTCAGTTTTAGATGAAAATGGAAGTTTAGAAGCAAATGCAAGAGCATTATTCAGCATAAATTTTATTGTAATTTTGACCTTTGGGAAAAAATTGGGATAGAGATGGGAAATCTGTAAACTTGAAAAGATTTACTATTACTACCGATGTTAATCATGACAGCTTTGATTCACTGACTGGTTACTATATGATGGCTATTGTATTTAGTGTTTTCCATTTAATCCTCAAAGCAACCCTAGGAGATAGGGGTACTGTTATTCCCATTTTCAAATGAGCACTATGAGGGCTTTAAACATTAACTGCCCAAGTTCAACAGCTAGGAAATAGCAGAGTCAGGATTCAATCTATGCCCATCTGACTCTAGAGCCTGCACTTTTAGTCACTGGGTTAAATTTCTCAGAGCCAGAGAAGAGCATTCTGTGTTGAGAATTTCCATTTAGAGAGCTGCCTGAGTCACCTGTTTTTCTTGGACCCGCAATCGAGATCTAGGGGAAGGCACA
>JAQZBX010014936.1:13527-38168 GCA_029593785.1 Cabassous unicinctus
CCCCCCCCCCCCCCCGCAAAGCATTCTTACTTCCCTTCTTCCTTGCCACTTCTGACTTCCAAACACTTGATTTCACAGTCTCCCTTGAGATTGATGTGACCCGCTTCTAGCCCATGAGAAATAAGTGCAAGTCTGCTGGGAGTGTGTTCTGGAGACGTTTTTGCTCTCTTGTTAAAGTGTAAAGAAGAGGCTGTTGATCCACTAAACTAACCCTAGTAATCACCTACTCTAGGCTTCTTGTTCTAAGAGAAAAATAAACTTAATTCTTAAAGTTACTATAAATTGAGTTGTTTCTTATACCAAAAATGCATTCCTAATCCCCAGAGTTCCTGATATTGAACCACCTGTAATTTTTTAAAAATTCAGTTTAATTAGGCCAACCATCATGTATGGTAAATAGCATGACAGCTCCATTTTAAAGATCAGGAGAACATTCGAGAGAGGAGGACACATATATCTCAGGTGACAGAGCAACGCAGTATAAAAGCTGGAACTAGAAACCAGGCCTTCCAACTCCTGCCTTGTGCTCCTGAAAAGTGCTCAGTGGAGAAGCATGAGGGACAGTGGGCAGGAATGTGAGGGCCGTGGGGTTTCCCTGACCTTTGCCTTTAGAACCACTGTGAGGCTCAAGAAGTGCTGCAGGTTGATTTAAAGTGGAAGAAGGAAAAAAATCATTAGAAACAGCCTTCTAGGAGACGAACTGGGTCATTTGCGGAATACAAAGAATTCGACTACTGAATGTAATGATTATGAGAGAGATATATTCACATACAAAGAACAGTAGAGGAATGGAAGAAAGTGAATATTAATTTCCATACGATAGTGAATAAGTTAAGGAATTGGCACAGGGTAAAAGAAAGTGATTTACCTAAATATTTTAGCATCCTTTGCTCAAACCTAAGTAAGGAGCGCTTTGATTAATGAATGTAGTCAGGGCAGGAGAGAAAAGGCATGAGGGACAGAGAAAAAAAATGAATGGGAGAAAGAAAGAGAATGAGAATATGAGATATCTCTAAGCTGGAGAAACCATGCAAATTCCCTAATTGGAAGAGCCATGAAGCAACATATGTAACATATTCATGGTCTCTACCTCGGGTCAAGAAATCTAAATTGAACCTTCAGAAAAGATTCAGGTTCCAATCCTCCCACTGACATTTAGAGAGAGGGAAATGATGCTCTACATGGACAGTTGAAGGCAGTCACCCTTGTGATGTACACAGAGACTTCCCTTGGCAAAGTGGTAAACTCTGCCTGGCCTGATATTCTGATTGACTCTGGCCCAAGGTATTAAAGGCCCCATTTAAAAAGCAAATGTCTGAGAGCCATAAGCCATTGCCTCGCAAAGACATATCAAGTCAGAATGCGTCACAGATCTGTTACCCAAAGGATGGGTAGAGAACGAAGAGTTGAGGGGTAACGGCAGTGATGCTGGTTTGGAGTCTGAGGCCCTAATTATTTGGCCTGCCTGCAGTGCCCTAATAGGGAGAGTGGAAGATATTCACACAAGGTGACAGATGACAAAGGGATGGTCAAAGGAAACTCTGTCCCGCCTTTCCCTAAGTGGATATACTCAAAACTGCCATAACAGATGTGATCCTTGGGAGGTCTCATTCATACTGCAGATGGAATTGCCATCTACATGCCAATGAACTGTCAGATTTATGCCTCTGGTCTAGACCATTCCTTTGAGCTCCATGCCTCAGTTTCTGTTGCATAACAAACAACTTCAAAAGCTCAGTGGTTTATGATAATGTTCACAGGTCTGCAAGTGAGCTAAGCAAGCCAGTGCTCAGCTGGGTCAGCTTAGACTACAGGCTGCAGGTGGCATTCAGTTCTGTTCTACATGCTTTCATTCTGGGACTTAGGCTGAAGGGGCAGTGGTTACCCAAAACATACTCTTCTCATGGCAGATCACAGGGGTGCAGGAGAACAAGTCAAACAGGAAAGCATGTTTCAGGTCTCCACTTACTTCTTTTCCGCTAATTTTCTATTGAACTGAGCAAGTTACACAACCAAACCCAAGATTAATGGGGTGGGGAAATATGCTCCACTCAATGGTAAGAGGCTGTGCAAAGTTACGTGGCAAAGAGTGCGGGTGCATGGACCTATTACAAGGGAGGGAAGAATTAGAAACAATAATGCAACCTACCACCGAGCTTCTAGACCCATCCGTCCAGCTGTCTACTAGAAACAAATGTCTTTGGATATATCTAAAGCACTTGAAATTCAATGTGAGGAAAAAACTGAACCTGTGATCCATCTCCTCCTCACCCCATTCCTCTTCCAGTGACTCCTGCACTAACATTCATGACCCATCTGTGTCAGCCAAACCCCAGAAGTCATCCTTGACATCCTTTTCTCCATCACCCTCCTTAACTAATCAATTGCCAAGTCCTATTGGTTTATTTCTTAGATATCTCTTGAGTCCACCCACTTTTCTCCATTTCTAATACCACTATCCTTTGCTTGAGCTGCCATCCCCTTTTGCCTGGGATATTGCAGTACATCTTAACCATCGCTTCAGATTCCTTCTTACCCATCTCGATTGCATCCTTTGCCCTAGAGACAGAGTATTACTTAAAAATGCATATAAATCATATTATTTTTGCTTGAAGATCTTTAATTGCTTCCCACTGTCTTCAAGATAGCTATCAGTCTTTAACATGGCCTGTTGGGCCTACATGATCCATGTTCTTAACTCTTCTGCCCATTCCATGACACTCTCTGTCCTACCACCTATACTCTGATAATACTATCTTATTTCAGTTCCTTGGCTGCTCTCGACTCCTCTCTGACTCCAGGACTTTGCCCATTCTGTTCACTCTTCTGGGAACCCTCTTAGCCATGTTCTTTGCCTATTTAACTCTGATTCATCCCTCATATCTCAGCTCAAATGTCACTTCCTCAGAGAAGCTTGTTCTGATCATAAAGACTATGACAGAGTTCTCATTAGACTGTCTCTGGCATAATATACTTTTCCTTTTTGACCCTCATCATAGTTTTTATTATTATGTGATTCAGCTAGGGACCAAGAAGGAAACCCATGCCAAGAAGTTCAACAGAAAGAACATAATGCAGAGAACTGGTTACAAGGGGCTGGACATGTGGAAAACAATTCTAATAGGAAGCCACTGCCACCCCTGGGGCTGGAGGGACAAAGAGAAGAGACAGCTGCCAGAGCCCAAGAGCTGGAGAGGCCTGGTGCTGGAAGCTTGGAGAAACCACATGGTAGGTGCTAGCGCCACAGCCAGGTGGTCTAGAATAGAAGCCATAATAGGGGGAGAAATACACTGTGGCTCTTCCCTTCTCCTACCCTCCGATGTCCTGCCAGTACCTTCTGTTGGTTGAACCTACCAGGAAACCAGATGGCAAAGGAAGTGCTGCAGAGCAGGAAATAGCTCAGAGAAAAAACAAGCATAGACCCATGTTGGGCAAGTTATACATTTGCTTCTCAGGTTGTTTGTATACTATTTGCTTGAGCAGGGATGATGCCAAAACTGATTCCTCGGTGCTGAACACAGTCTGGCTCCAGTCCTTACTATTTGTTGAATGAATGAATGAATGAATGAATGAATGAAAGACATCCAAAAGTGCCTAAGAATGGAGGGGAAAATGCATCAAAGTTTTGGTGGGCAATATAATCAGGAATGAATATACTTCCTCTCCTCTACCTCCTTCCTTCTTCCAACCTACTTCCTTTGCCAAAGGTTTATAATTAGGACTTGCCACCCAGGACTTTGTTGTTGGAGGAATTGGCAAAAGAAGGCTGTGATGTCAATTATCCACATTCTCACATACACATATACACACACACATGCACACCCTTGCACATGTGTGAAGTTTCTTTCTCTTCTCTCAAGCACAAGAGCAGGGCTCTGGGGAGGGTCTTTTGTAGTTTGCAAAGCTTCATCTTGTCACAGCAGAATCAGCAGAAAACTGGTTAAATAATAACTTCCAATCCCTCTTCTGAATTTGAACAAAATGTAAAACAAAATAAAATCAAGGCGCTCACATTTATGATCCTCTCACATGACGCTTGAACTAAGTTTAAGGCAAGCATGTTTTGTGCTGTTTTCAACACTCTTCCTGAAAATCACAGTTTTAGGGGATCACTGACATTCTGGGTATACTCTTGGAAATTACACCTTCAGGGAACCATTATTGTAACCCTGGCCACTGAGAGGAGAAGGAGGCAGGAGGTGGAATCTGGGGAAAATGAGACAAGCTTCCAGGTGTCCTTTCCAACTCATTCTACCTGTGGTGTTAAATTGTGTCAGAACTTTCCAGGGTCCCCTATCGTGGTGTGGGTGGGACAGTAAGGCAGGCAGAGACCACACTCCCTGGGCCCATGAACACTCCGTGCTTTCTGTGTTCTTTCCTTGATGTCTTCAGTGCCCAGTGTGTGAGAGACAGAGTATTCATTTCAGTTGCTTTCTTGAATTTCCCAGCGTCCTCACAGTAAGGTAGGGCTACATTATTAGCTCTGGCCAGTGGACTGTGGTTGGGAATGACATGTGGTATTTCTGGGCCAAAACATAGACAACCACTAAAGTGCCTTGGCCTGGTAGTGAGAGGTTCAGCTTAGATTGCTGTCATCACAGGGAGGAAAGTTGCTCTAGAGGGTTATCTGGACCCACAGGAGACTGTGTTAGCAACAAAGAAACCTCTGCTACATTAAGCTACGAGATTTTGCCGTTGTTACTGCATATTCTGACCAATGACGTGTGCATAGTGTAAAAACAGGAAGACTCTGAACTCTCTCGTCTGATTGTATTACTTTGCCTTTTTTCTTATCTTTTTGCTTCAGAAGTGTGCTTTGTAGTTAAAAATAACAAAGTCTAAAAATTGAGCTAATTTGAAATTTGGTTGTGATAGCCTTTATTCCAAACATATGGAATCTCAGTCTAATAAACAATAACTCCTGGTTAAAGCAGACAGGCCAAATTCTTTTTTCAAAGCCATTGAGCTGTTACTACAGAACACCTCCTATGGACCATTCTTAGGCAGAATCTTCAAGCATCATGTGATGTTTCAAATATCCCAGGAGTGTTTGAAGAAGGCTTCTTATGCCTTAAATTATCATTTCACCATTCCTCCAGAAGATACGTCTTTTTAGACGAGGATCTTGTTTGCCTATCAACATTCAACTCTTAAATGAGCACCTAGAAGACCCAATTGTTTTCAGCAGTCTTCCTGAAAGTCACAGTTTTGGGGGATCACTGTAGTGTAAAAGCAAGACATCAAAATCAGTGTCAACCACTAACAAATAAGTCAGGGGTAGACTCTCAGAGTCTGAAAGATTGACTCTATTTCATTACCCTGTTTAATTTCCCTTGCAGCTCCTATCACAATCTGAAATTATTTATAGATAGTTTACCTTTTTATTATCTGCTCTCTCCAATAGACCGTAGAGCCACATGAGTTAGAGAGTTGTCGTGTTCATCACTGTAGCTCCACAGAATAGATGCTCAAATATTTGCTGAATGAATGAATGAGTGAACTATAAGAGAAAGTACTTCTGTCCCTAAACATGGACACAGCATCTGGGGAAGTCAAAGTCGTATGGGAATTGAGCTTCTTCATGGAGCAGCAGGAGAACTTTGGGGGTCTGGGAGCCTGACTGACTGAGAAGGTGGGAGAACTGTTCTAAAAGGAAAAACTTTAGAGCAGAAGAGACAAGGCCACCCTCATGATTTTGCCTTAGAGCCAGTGCTAGCAGCTTTACCCTGGCTTAGTGGCTAATCCTCAAGAAATCCCTGGAAGCACAGATCAGCACTGTCCACCAGGTTACCTCTCCTGATCTTGAGATTCTCACAAGAAAAAGTACATAACATCTGTGGGTACAAAGTAGAAAGCAGGGAAATCTCATCTTCCATGAGGCACTGCAAAATCTCTGAATATTTTAGAAGCTATATGGCCTTTTGAGCATTTTCTACATCCATAGAACATACAAGAATTTATAAGTGAGTCATAGTGGTGAATTGCCCGTTCACTATCTTAACTTTTGAAGATAGAAAAATACATGAATGGACTATATTTTTGCAAAGTTAAATAGTCCCTGAAGTAAATATTTAGTGCATTTTTTTGTTTTTGTTTTTTAATGTTCTGAGCTGACCCCTCTTAAGCACCATGTAAGACTGTAAAATTCTCTTAGCCTCGCCACCCTCTGGGGCTTGTTGGCTTGTGTTTGGCCCCAGCTGTGCCACAGCTCTGTCTGTCAGGCAGGCACAATCTGACCTCGATCAGCCTCCTGTCTGAGGCATCACTGTGGCTGAGCTTGAGATGCTTGGGACTATTCAGGTAGGCACAACCTGGAAGTGCAGGGGCATTAATGCAAACCTGTGAGGCAAACCTTGGACCTATGAGAATCTCAAGTGCAGAAGAAATAAATTTGTCTTCCCTTCTTCCCCAGATAGAGAATGATCCCGAGTTGCATCCATGCAAAAGGCTTCTTGGAGGAAGTGTCCCTTGAGACCCAGCTTGATGACTCTTAACTTCCTTGCTTCACTCCCCTCTCCCTTATTCCTGCTTCCTTGGAAATGTATTCTCCAATAAAGTCTTAGCACATACATTTTGCCGCAGGCTCTTCCTCCTGGGAACTCAGGGTAAAACACTGTCTAAATATTTTCTCCCAGAAATTATGATAAACATTGGGAAAAAATGTGATTTGAAAATTAAATATTTATTATGAGCACATTGTGTGTGTTTGTTTACCGTAAATAATATTAGAAAAAGGCCAACTTCTTTTGGGACCCTAAGGAGGTTCAGCTGAAATAAAGCCTGAATTCCTGCCATCAGAAGGATTCCCATGGATTTTAGTAAACATTGAAGGACCATGCAAAGAGACAATTAGTGTCTTTAATTAGTACACAGCTCTGTCACATCCGTTATCTCTTTATACCTTTGTAATGATGTCACTTTTACATAAAGGGAGATTGAAAATAGGAGGTTATTGACAAGTTCAGGGCCAAATAATAAGAAGGCACAGAGAGGGGAAAACAAACATACAGGAAACAAAGTGTAATAAGTGCTAAACTGTGCAATTTAATAACATAAATACAATAGACTTGAAGAAAATAAAGAGATGCACCTGGTCTCAAGGAGTACCAGAGAGTAGCAGTACCTTGGGAAGGGATCCAAGTTTTGTGGGCCTGAAGTTTACACACTTTGAGGAGACAATTTTAACAAAAACCAAAATCACAAATACAAAATTTGATCCAAAAGTAATATTTACTTAGAATGAGAAAAATCACCAATTACAAATTTCAAAAACCTAACAATTACCACAAGGATTACAGAATATCAAAGAATAACATATTTCTTCTATTAATTAACACTGGTACATCTCTACAATATTTCACTACATTTATGGATCTGTGACCACCTCCATATATAATATTTTTGTAAATCATTCTTTAAAAAGAATAGAAAAATAATGCACTCTAGCACAGTTAATCAAAATGTATTGGTAATTATTAAATGTTTAGAAAAATATTGCAGCTTCACAACTTGTTATTGATAATGACATGTAAAATTTTTAAATTGTCAAATTTGGAAAAACATCTACCAAGTTTCATTCATATGCAAGCTGTAGGGTTTCAGAACATTTAAGTTTTCTACCACAGTGATTTATCTTAAATAGTCTTTGGATCAGTGATGCCTATTGCCTGGTTTGTTTTCAACATCCTCATTGTAATGGTGCAGTATGAGTTTCTTGTTATTTGGTATAGTGTAGCAAATAAAATAATTTTAAATATTAAAAAAAAAAGAAGGCTCCAGAACTGGGTCCAGAGTCCAGGTTTTCTGATCCTCAACCAAGATTTCCTCCATTATTCTTCCCTGATTGTCTCTCCAGCTCCAACCCTGTTACAAAGCACACAGAGAGATGTATACAAGCACTTGGAAGCAAAATGCAAGCACATTACCTGAAATGGGTAGAAAACCCCTTATAAGAACATTTCAGAAAAGATTCTGCTGCCTGACACAAAACTTAAATGTTTCACTTGAGTGGTTTCTATTCTGAATGCTTTGTCCTTTGACACAACATTAATAGCTTGGCTTAAACCTGGATATAACACAATAGTCCAGGTGCTTTGTGCCAAATTACTGAATGTGAAATATGAGAACCAAGAAACATTTTTTAAAAATGCTGATGTAGAAAAAATGGAGAAAGAAGAAACAGTAAGGAAATCTGCATTACTTGAAGATCAGAAATCATGAGTCTCTAATTTTATTTTGCCATTTAAGATGTCAAAAAGATGGCATTTGCAGGGATCTTCCTTTAAAGGAGTGTTTGGTTGGCATCCACTCAGGAAGGGAGTGATTTAGGGATCCCTGGGCTGGGCTGAAGGATACCTCCTGAGGGACCTGATATCTGAGCTCAGAATCCTTTTTGCATTCTTCAACAGAAAGAACAAGTTGGGCATAAAGGAGAGGTCTTCACTGCCTTCCTAGTAGGGAAAGAAAGGATCCATCCTTGGGCAATATTGGGGCTAGAGATGCTCCCCACCAGAGGAGGCAGGGCTGCCACTGGCCCCAAGTGCATGTGCCTTTGTGGCAATTAGAAAAAGACCCAAGACCCTCCTAGGAGCCTCTGTGGCTGCAGCCCTCACATGACAGTACTCTGCTGGTCACAGCTCTTCTCTGATGGAGACCTTTGGGGCTCAATCTCCACTGGCCTTGGGTAATGGATGATGCTCCTGGTAACCTTCAGCACAACTGAGATACTCCATGAAGTGATTCTAGATAGTCTCTACTGTAAACTAAGGGAGAACTGAGGTGCAACCGAGACTGAAACTTACAATTGCCACCAGAAGGACCAAACTCATATTTAGTCTAATAGCCTCTGACCTGCAGTCATGTGGGAGGGGCCCCTCAAAACTCAAATGCCGTCATGTGTACTCCAACCACCCTGGCCAATACTCCAAACAACCCATGTTCTTTAAGATTAAGGCCAAACCATCCTCTTCCTTGCTCCCCAAATACTCAATACTCACAATCCACGGGAGAGAAAGAGGATTTCCCTCGCCCTGTTCATGCCCCAGGATTAGCACCTTCAAAGGATGCTTGACAGTAGGACTACTTACTCACAGGCTACATCTGGCCAACAATTCTTTCCCCAGTTTCCTTTACTCAGTCTGCAGCGGTACACACAGAGAACAACGGTTCTGTTCCAGTGGCAGGGGGCCACGCCCCCATCACCGCCACTTTTTCCTCCAGTGCCAAGGGTAGACAGCAGGTGAGTGCTCAGCTTCTGATATAGCCTAGTCTGGGTGCTGGTCTCTTATGAATAATTGTTTGGTTGAGAATTCACAGTCATCTCTCAAGAATGAGCCCTAATTTTCAGGCACGGGATAGTCTAATCTCGTTTTAGGTTGAAGAATTTATTTAATACTTGAAGGGCACAAGTTGCTAAAACAACCAATTTATATAGCTACTCAGTTTACTTAATATCTCAGTCTGGAGTATTTATATTTGGATGACTCTGTTACATTCAGGGATTCCCTAAGGGCAATATTTGGGTACTTAAGGTTGCATTTGCATGACTTAAAAAGGTCTTTCCAAAATAAAGAGAAATAGACTACAAAGACTAATTATGGTTTCTAGATCAGAATGCCAGAAACTGCATAGAACCACAGGATGACAGGTTTCCAATGATAAAAACTAAACCTCATCACTGACAATGCTTAGTGGCAATGCTCTAAAATGTTTTCATCAATTGTAACGAATGGACCACACTAATGAAAGATGTTATTAATGTGGGAAAATGTGGGAGGTGTAGGAAGCAGGGCATATGGAAATTTCCTATATTTTTATGTAATATTTATGTAATCTAAATACTTTTTTTTTAAAAATTAAAAATATATTAACAACAACAACAACAACAACAAACTAAACCTCAGTCACTATCAGGTGTTAACTAGCCTTCATCTTTATGAGGGAATGGGGGAAACTCTTCATCAAGGGTGACTAGAAGGAATGGCTCCCCTTTGTTCCTGTCAGGCCCTTGTTTTAGCTCGCTGTCGGATGATTAGTTTTAGTTTTCAGCATGGCCCATATTTTATTCCTTTATGCATCTAAATATTTACTTCTTTATCATACAGCTGATATTCCAGATGCAGATAATTTTCTGTTTAATTCAGACACTAAATACAGAGCACATGTCAACTCCTTATATATCCCTAGATATTCCTGTTCCTCTTAGCTATAGCAAAGAGCCATGCAATTATGAAACGAAAAGACAATTACTCTCCTCTAATACATTTTAAGCCTTCATGATGTCAGTGAAAAACCCACACAACCACAGATCCCGATATTTCTGTGCCTCACTTGATTCCTAGGCTCCAAAGTAGTTTTTCCACCATTTATCTTATCGTCTTCATCGGTATCTCAAACCCAAAGTTCCAAAACCCAGCTCATGCTTTTCCCTCACAAACAGGGTTCTTCTGAATCACTTATGTTAAAGACATAACTGTTCACTCATGTGTCAGGTGTCCTAACTTCTCCCAGACTCCGCTCTCACACTTCCCATAATCTATTCTATTACCAAGTCCAGGCATCTCTCCTGACTAACTCTCCCTTGAAGCTCTTCCCTCATCTCCATCCCACAGGTTTTCACCATCCCTCCACAGGATGGTTTCAGGCGAGTGGTGATTCACTATGAAGGTCAAGAGCAGGGAGTTTGGGGTTCACACTGCCTGGGTTCAGATCTGGTTTGCCACATACTGAATGGCCATTGTCAAATTATTTGACCTCTCTAAGCCGAAGTTTACTAATATCTAAGCTAAGGATATCAATGCATACTGATAGGGATTTTAATGAGGATTACATGAGATAATGTATGTGAAGTGTTTGTAACAGTGCTTGGCACATAATAACAGCCTAACAGCTCCAAGAAGGCAAAGACTGTGCTTGCCTTATCTGCACACCATGCCTGGCGTCATACACAGAAGAGTGTACAGTACATAACAAGTACTCAATGCTGTAGAATGAATACATGAATTTGAGTTCATGGTTATTTTGATATGTCTTCAATTTATTCTCCACAAGCCTTCCAGGGTGTGGTAAATTGCACTATTGTTCAAAAATGTTTCTGCCCCTCTCTCAGGGAGGATTATTTGTCCTTGCTCCATTGATGTCTGGCTTGGCTGTGTGAGCTACTTTGGCCAATGAAATGAGAGAGTTAATGTCCTGTGACAAATCCAAGCAAGAGCTTTAAAAGCCTGCCTGCGGTTTTCCAGCTTCTCTTTTGCTCTGCCATGAGACCAGCAATGTTGCAGGCAGAGGTGGCTCTGTCAGCTGGGCCCTGGCATGAAGTCAAAGTGGAGCTGAACCGAGGTCTAACTGTATTGGACACATTAAGTGAGAGAGAAATAAGCCTCCACTTAGATTGTGAGGTTGTTTGCTGTCACAGCATATCCTAGCCTATTCTGGCTGATCTTTCAGAAACACAAATATGAATATGTTGCTCTCCATGAGCTACAAAGACAGGGTGTAATGTCCTTAGCATGATTTGTCCTCAAATCACCTCCTCGATCTACTTCTCCTGCCAGAGAAGACACCCTGTGTTCTATCACACAGAATTTTTAGCATCTCCTCAACATCAGTCTGAATACCTGTTCGCACCTCTATCTGAAGATGTATCTTTCCTTGATGCTTGTATTTAAGAAGAATATTAGTATCTTGTGACTCTAGCTGGTCTAAGACAGGACTTATAGCAGAGAGTTAAATGCTGTACAGAAGCATTTGGAGGGCTAAAAGAACTAACTCTAGGCTGAGTGTCTAGCATGATTCTCAAAGCCACACCCCAGAGATGGGCTGACAAGGGAGCTGCTGCTTCTACCACAATCAAGAAACCGCCCTTAGAGTTAGCGACTGCCTCCACAGCAGACAACCGCTGAACCATGCTACTTCTGTTCCATTTGGCACCAGTAAAATCAGTGATCTTCACTCAAGATTGATAGCCCTACAGTCAATCTTTCATAAATGTATGTGATTGACAAAATGTCAATCATCCTTGTACTGCTAATTCCAAGGTCATCTGAGAAATGTCATTTTGAACTTTCCAGGCGCTGTGACACAGGGAAGCACTCTAGAAAGAGGTTGTAACAGACGCTGAGGAGATCGTTCCTTACTCTCCGCAACACAGTGTAGTCTATCTCCTAGATTAGAAATCTGAGACTCAGGGAATTGACATGGCAAAGCCAGGTCCAGAAACTCAGTTTTCCTAAGCCTTAGTCCAGTTCCCTCCCATGACACTCAGGAATCTGTGCCTTCCTGAGTCCTAGGCCTTGGAGGTATGACATTTTAGCGTGACCCCTGCTGCCAGTGTCTCGCTGCGTAAGGCAGCAGCGTCAGCGACGCAGGAGAGCTCCCGGGAGGAAAATCCGTGCCTCTCTCCATCTGGGCAAGGAGAGTCGGCTCCAGGGAAAATAATTAATCCTTCAGTCCTCTGATTCCTATTAGGATAACGTCTCTCTCATTTGTTATCTTTAAATGAAATGAAGTGGGTGCTATCAGAAAAGTGGTGCTTCCTCCTCGGCTTGTTTGTAAAATTGGGGGGAAGCAAAAATATTTTCTACATTTTTATTTTCAATGGAAATTTTAATGGGAGGAGTGAAGGCCTTGTGGACCACTCATATGTCTGGTAAATTCTGTTTGCTGTTATACAAATCTGAATAGAAACAAGAATTATTGATTTCCCTGAGAAATAATAAAAGGTAATTAATGCATTTAAGGTGTTTTTGCATTAAGAGTGCCCATGTGAGAACATTACAATAATACTTTAGATGCTTCTAGAAGTGATTCAGTCCCAAGCCAAAGTAGAAGTGAATTTTTAAATTCCAGAGCCTGGAATATTAATTTCATAGTTTATAAATCTAGAAATTATTGAATCACAGAATGTTTGAGCTGGTGAAAATCTCAGAAATTATATACTAGAAATTATGACCAAATTTAGAGCAAGAAAACCCTTTCTTCAAAAAAAAAAAGTTGTACAGAACTCCCAACCAGATAAAACAGAAGAAATAAAACAGAAACAATTGTTCTGCATGAAATGGGGCAAGAACACCAGGCCTGGTACACGTGGCCACATTTTCACACCACCACCACCTACCAACATCTCCATGGGAACCCCAGGCTTCACACAACACAGTCAAAAGCCACAGGTTGTCCAACGAAGGCCATCCAGATAGTACAAGCATTGGAATTTGAATTCAGGCCTTCTGATTTCCATGTTTTCTCCCAAAAAGATTCCTTGGAGAAAGTTTTCTTTGGTGACTGGCCGACCTCCTCTTGCCTCATTTCCAAGGAGCACTTGTACCCCCTTCCCACAACTTAAGGGTCAACCCCTTTGCCGACAGGTCTGCAGGAAACACTCTATTCACGTGGGTCTTGCCTTCCAGGTCCCGTCACGTGGCCACATGGCAGGCACTGGTGGCAAGACATTGTTCTTGGCCTCAAGGGGAACAGAGTCTACTGGGATACTAAATGGGGGGGACCCAGGGACAGCAAGAGGCATGAAAAGATGAAGGCATGGATTTTACAGAAAATTCTCATCAGTCTTGGGCAACTCCTGGGATGTGACTTTTGTGCTTGGTTCACCCTCTTCCTCAGGGACTTGGTATTTAAAAAGATGGTGCCAGGGACAAACCATCCTTTCTCTAGTCTATCTCTTTGTATCTTCTCCACCCAAATGCAGCTCTCAAGCCTTCAAGTCAATGGCTCTCAAACTAGTTCCAAGGTTAAATTCTAACAGTGGCATTCATTTGCATAAAAATTAAGTTAATTGATAGAATTTTCTCAAATTAAAGTTTATCTCCCAAAGTGTTTTTTTAACCTTCAACGTCCACTACTGTTTGTCACTGAGTGCTAACAGATGGCAAAATTAATGAACATGTAGCAATGGGATATTTATGCAAAAACTTGGGATATAAACAATGAGATATTTATGCAACAACCTACTCAGGTTAGCAGCTTGTTTCTTTGTAGGCCCGTGTGTGCTCACGGCTTGATGCTGCATACAAACAATTGAGGCTTTCGTAAGTTTGTGGAGGATAAATTTAATCATTCATATGAAAACAATAAGAATATCAATTTCTGGGCTTAAAATATCTCTGCATGGTTTCCAAGAAGATGGTAGGTCTGAGGGTAAGAGGTGGAAGACAAACTTATTTTTTATTGTATATTCTTGTTTGAACAATTGAAAGTTTTACAAGTGCATCTATACATTTTTCAAAGAAATTCAAATTGAAATATATGTTCTTTAACAATACTGGTCCCACTCCAGAGATTCTGATTTAATTGGTCTGGAGTGTGGCCTTGGCATTAGGGTCTTTTAAAGCTCCCCAGGTAATTAGAATGCATAGCCAAGATTAAGAAACACTGCTCTAAGCTATATTAGAAGCTCTTTTACTATCATATAGTTGATAGTTATAAATTATTTAGGACAAGTATTCCTAGCTTTTTTGAGTAGGGAAGGACCACTAGAATATCAAAAACTTTAACAATCCGTCACACCAGAGTTGACATATTTTTAGTGTGTGTTGATTGTGAAAATATGAAATATCAAAAGTTGCTATGAATTAATCTCAATAAAATTGACAGTTGAAAAAGAGTAGTGTGTAGAAAAATATAGGTTAGTAGCAATACCCATGCTCTTTAGAGGAAATTCTACATTTCTGCATCTTCTTATATAAGATTTGTGTATGTGCAGGTACCTGGCTCCCCCACAGCCTGTAGCCACAGAGCATGAACCACTGAACAAGACTGGGGGGACATTTCAACTTCTTAGGCAGTAGAAAGCAAACAGCAGGTGTTTTCACAGAGTTGACTTGCAATCTGTTTGTTTTTTCATTTTTGTTTTGTTTAAATTTCTACCTATATCCTAAAATTCTCCAGAACACAACCCCTACCATTTGGCTATCTTACGACACACCTTACCCAAATTTAAACCAGGGTTTCCTCTGTCTGCCAGGGCCATTTGCTTTATTTGGAGTATAGACCTAGTGAAACCCCCTCTATGTTTCTGACCTGTGCCCCTTCCCTGCTTAATTTAGCATTAGTGAAAGCCCCTCAATTGCACCCCTTGTTAACACTGTGAGGTAACTAGCCCTTTAAGTCTTTGAAGTTACTCTGACTGTTCTACTTGAAGGTAAAGATCAGGAGGTCTTTTGTTTGCCTCCTATTGGATGACAGTGGAGAGGGACTTGTTAATGGAGAGGGACAGTGAGGATTTTTCAGGGTTACTGGCTGCTTTAGGGAGCCCAGGGAGCCTCTGGACCTCTTTGGTAAAATGGTGGTATGAATATGGGTCCTTTGTCAGAAGCTCATTAAAGGTAGGAAAATTGCCAGTACTGAGTGTTCTGTGCTAGGTCACCCCAAATTTTGTGGTCATGGATTGCACTTTCTCACCCTTAGTCAACTATCGTTTCATTCAACCAAAATTAACATAAGCTAGTGTTTTCGTTTATACCAAATACCATATAATTAATTGACTTAAACAGCGAGATTTTATTGGCTCACAGTTTTGAAGTTAGGGCAAGTCCAAAATTGCAGCATCCGCAAG
Organism: Cabassous unicinctus; assembly: GCA_029593785.1. Taxonomy (NCBI): domain Eukaryota; kingdom Metazoa; phylum Chordata; class Mammalia; order Cingulata; family Chlamyphoridae; genus Cabassous; species Cabassous unicinctus. The sequence goes on from JAQZBX010014936.1 coordinate 29,093, forward strand.
GCAAAGTTTTCTCCCAGGAGACTGCAGGGTTCTGGGGTTGGCTATGAGCAATCGTTGGTCCTTGGCTTTTCTGTCACATGGCAAAACATATAGCGGCATCTCCTTTCTCTTCCTGGTTCTGTTGATCTCCAGATTCTGGCAGCTCCCCGAAACTTGTTGCTCTGTTTAACTTTCATTCTGCCTGTAAAGGACTCCAGTAGCCCAGATTAAAGTCCAACCTGATTCAGTGGGGCCACCCCTTAACTGAAGTCACATCTTCAAGAGATTTTATGTACAATGGGTCCACACCCATCAGAAGGCAGACCAAGATCAAGAACATGTCCAAACTAGGGTACCCAATTCAAGCCACCACAGCTAATTTAAGGAGAGCTATCAAATATATTGTAATTTCTTTAGACCTATTGCCACACCATTATACTTGGCATGCTTTTTACCAAGCCTTACATATTTTCTGTCAGTTCTGAAAACTGGATTTTTTTCTCTTTTGTGAATATTTGACTCTACCTTAAAGTTAAAAAAATCATTAAGGAAACACAAAAGCATTTCACCCCTTGAATGTGCAATAAATATGTAGTTCATGTTCTATTCATTTTGCAAGCGAGATTCAACCATCAATCAGACTGTAGTAACTTTTATTTAATTGCATTTTAAAGTTACATGAGATGATAGTAGAAGCTGAAAACAGCCTGTTCCACTTAATTGCCATATCATAGTTACTTAATACTGCCAAAGGATTTGCCAGAACTTGTTTCTAAGTCCTCAAGAAGGATACCTTGTTCTTTTATAGATTGTCTTTTTGGCTGTTCTCAGACATTATTGTGAAATTCTGTCTAAGAATGAAGTTTTTAAATCATTTTTTCCTCCCTTCCTCCCTCCCTCCCTTCCTTTCTTCCTTTCTCTCCCCCACTTTCTTCTTCTTTCTTTTCTTTATGCTTTTCTTTAAATCTGATCACAAAAGCAATACACAGTTATTATAGAAAATTTTGGAAGAAAAGATATATTTTTAAAAAAAACAACCACCTTAAAACCGTCTATAACCCTACCAAAGATAATTGCTCTTACATTTGGTTGTATTTCCTTTTTTCCTTTCTCTATATAAATGTTCGTATGTTTATACATATATATGCAAAAATTTATAAAGAAAATAGAATCATATTGTATACATATACAGCACATTATTGTTTCCTGCTTTTTCCTCTTCAAATCGATTTTAGGCTGTTTCTTCATTCCCAGTGCCCCTCTTCTCTGTTTTCACATTCACTGTCCCAATTCCAGATCTCATTTCCTTTCTTCTTGTTTGTTATAGTAACTCCCATACTTGTGGTTTTATCAGTCTTCACCTTTCTGCCTCACTAATCCATCCTCAAAAATGCCTCTGCAGTCAGAGGCATTATTTTACAACTGCCCACTTTGCTCTGTAAAGAGAGTGACTTCGTTTTATGGTAAATAAAACCATATTTACCATTTATTAGTAAACGTCTGATCATTCTTCAAGACGGTAGCAGAAATTGTAGGTGAGCCTACCATACTCATACTCTCTCCCCCTTCCCTCCCGCAAATGCACTCACTTTTCCAGGACACGTGGTCAGGCAGCATCCTACTATAAGGACCTAAGGTTCTCTGCCCAACATCTTTCTCTCATTCTGAGCAAGGGGCAGACCAGAAGCACCAGGAAGTTAGGGCCTCCAGCAGCCAACGACAGAGGGTAGCTGGAGGGTAAGTACCCCAGCTACCTGGTCTCTGGGACAGGTTGGGTCTGGGGGAGGGGTCTCTGAGGTGAGCTCTATATTGTCTCCCAGAGTACTCCAGAGGTGCTCACGGTGATATCCTGTTTCATAAACCTTCCTTTACCTCTTTCCTTCCCTCCCCCGGCTCAAATCCCCACTCTCCTCCTGTATTTTCTGGGAATTGCATCCCAAATAAACTACTTGAACTTAAATCCTTGTCTCAGGCTCTGCTTTGGGATAACCAGTCTAAGACAAAAGCCCTACTTAAAAATAGCTTTTGATTTTCAAGTAATAGAAACACAAATCACACAACAATGACAACAACAACAACAACAACAAAAATTTATTGCTTTCATAGCTGAGAAGTAGAAGCACAGATTTGGCCTCTGATACAAACAGCTGCACACAAGCAGAGGAGATTAGTCTTTCTATATCTCTCTCTTTCTTTGTCTCTACCTTTGCCTCTCTCCTCCCACCTCTCTATTTTTCTTTGTATGGGTTTTTTCTCAGGAAGCACTGCTGTGCTGAGCCATATTGGAGCCAGTGGCAAAAGCAAAAATGTGCCCCCTATATACAAGTTTTTATATTTTTTAATGATTAATTTTTCCCAGAAGTAGATTTTGAAAATATTATTGATAAGTTTGCTTCATTAAAGCCAGGAAAATAAAATTAAAATAAATTCTGATTTGGGTATAAATAAAATATATATATTTAAAATAATATTGTGAGTTTTAATACATCTACATTTCAATTTTCCAACATTTTTTTTAACTATTTTAATGTTCTAGAAAAAAATAACCATTAAAAATTAAATACTTCAGTTCACAAATTATTCATATGGTGGTTTTACTGATTTTGAAGACATCAGATTTGCTGGTTAATGAAGAAAAGGACATTTACTTGTTGTTTTAGACCTTCTGCACTGCTTACCATTTTTACCATGTGAATATTTAATTTTATTTAAAACATAGGGCAAAAAAAGCAAGAGATGACTACTGCAATCTGCTGCATGGGAAGATCTGGCATGTCTAGCATGCAAATCTCCATCCACCAGATTAATCTCATCTTTAGTGGCGATATCAAGTTCTTCAGTGGCCTGTGCCTGTCAACAAATGTATAAGTATATAGCTTTTCAAAAATTTAATTGAGGTTGAAATAGAAAATATTTAAGGCTTAATCTCTGTTCCTTCTGGAAATTCCTATTAATGTCTTTCAAAAATTCTAACCTGTAGAACTTAACATTTTATTTTTATTTGTAATTCAAGATGTGTAATAATGTATACTTTGGAATTTTGTATAACTCATTGTGGAGAGGTAATAGAAATAATTCTTTAGTGAAAAAAAACTTAAAGCCAAGGTTATTAGAGCATACAGAGATTATACTTTTTATATGTGTTTTAACATTGTTCTGTATTTGTATTTTACATGTTTGCAAATTTAAATGAGATTTGAGGAACATTTGTGCCTCCAATAGAGTGAATGTGAGCAGATAAAAAACATTGCCTTATTACAACTGGAAGCAATTAAAAAGATTTCCAGAGAAATGAGAAGTGCCACCCAAAGATTTCAGATTTTGTACATGGTAAAAATGATTATTGATGGGGAGCTACTGCTAATAAAGTGTCAGCCAATTGAATTCAGAGACAAACTGAAGGGCAGGACAAAGTACTAATGTTGAGAAACCTGTAATTTTTTCACAATGTCATATTTATGCAGACGTTTGAAATAAAGCATATGTATCCATGAAATATAAATAAATAAATACAAACATGTATATAGAAGAGGCACATTTCTCTTTGCCTCAAGCTTCAATATGGCTCAGCACAGCATTGTCAGATCCTGCCCTTATTTAAAATTTTGATATTTTGTTTATCATAAATTTTTTGCATTAATTTTGTATTTTTAAAATATTGTATTAAAATATTATGTATCCTTCAGTGGGTCAAAGAAGAAATTGAAAGAGAAATCAATAAATACCTCGAGATGAACAAAAATGAATACAATATATCAGAACCTATGGGATGCAGCAAAGGCAGTGCTGAGAGGGAAATTTATATCCCTCAATGCTTACATTAAAAAGAAGAAAGAGCTAAAATAAATGACCTAACTACACAGATGGAGAAACTAGAACAAAAACAGAAAACTATTCCCAAAGCAAGCAGAAGGGATGAAATAACAAAGATCAGAGCAGAAATAAATGAAATGGAGAAAAAAAATAGAATTAACAGAACAAAAGTTGGTTCTTCAAGAAGATTAACAAAATTGACAAACCCTTAGGTAGACTGACAAAGAAAAAAAGAAGATGCAAATAAATAAAATCAGAAATGAAAACAGGACATTATTACTGACCCCACAAAATTAAAAGAGATCATAAAAGGATACTATGAACAACTGTACGCCAACAAACTAACAATGGAGACAAGGTGGACAAATTCCTAGGAAGATACGAACAACCTATGCTGACTTTAGAAGAAATAGAAGGCCTCAACAAACCAATCACAAGAAAAGAGATTGAAACAGTCATCAAACAACTCCCCAAAATGAAAAGCCCAGGATCAGTTGGATTCACAGATGAATACTACCAAACATTCAAAAAAGATTTAATACCAATCTTACTCCAACTCTTCCGAAAAATTGAACAAGAAGGAATGCTACTAAACTCATTCTGTGAAGCCAATATCACCCTAATACCAAAACCCAGATAAATATATTACAAAAAAAGTGCTGAAGAGTATGTGGAGAAATAGGAACACTCTTTCACTATTGGTGGGAATGTAGAACGGTGCAGCCTCTGTGGAATACAGTTTGGCAGTTCCTCAGAAAGATACATATAGAACTGCCTTATGATCAGTCAGTTCCTCTACTAGGATATATCCAGAAGAACTGAAAACAGTGATGCAAACAGGCATTTGCACATCGATGTTCATAGAGACATTATTCACAATTGTCAAAGGGTGGAAACAACCCAAGTGTTCATCAACCAATGAGATGATAAACAAAATGTGATATATACATATGATGACTACTACGCAGCTGTAAGGAGAAATGAAATTGGGACACATATGATAACATGGGTGAATCTTGAAGAAATTATGCTGAGTGAAATAAACCAGGCACAAAAGGACAAATATTGTATGGTCTCAGTAATATGCACTAAATACAAAGAATAAACACATGCAGTTAAAACCTAGACTATAGTTTACTAGGAGATAGGATCATGGCTGAGAAGAGGTGCTGATGCTTAATGTATGTAGAACTTTTAATTAGCTTGGTGGTAAAAGTGTGAAAATGGGTAGAGTTGATAATAAATACATTATAGTGAGTAGAACTAACACGGCTGGTTTATAAATGGGCTTGTGGATGAAAGAGGTAGTCTAGGGATACAAATGTCATTTGAAAGAAAACTAAAGAATAATTTAGGGATTGAATAACATAGTGAACCTGGAGGTGGATGAGGATTGTGGTTAATAGTACAAATACAAGAATGTTCTTCTATGATCTAGAATAGGGGTTCTTACCCATTTTTTGTTCCACAGACCCCTTTGCCAGTCAGGTGAAAACTACGGGCCCCTTCTCAGAATGTAGCGGCAGATAGTTTTATGACACTTGACATTGGAGGTCGGAGAAAATAAAGATAAGCTGATTTTTTTCTATTCAAGCTCACAGATCCCCCAAAATCTTTCCATGGACCCCACGGGGGTCCATAGTCCCCTGATTAAGAACCCCTGATCTAGAACAAATGTACATCACTATTATAAGGTGGTAAGTATATGGAGATGTATGGGAAAAATACAATTAATTAATGTAACTTATGGACTACAGATAACAGCAATATTGTAATATTCTTGCATCAATGTCAAGGTACTGTATTAATAATGGGGAGGGTATGGAAAAATATACCAAATGTATGTTATAGACCATAGTTAGTGGTAGTAGTCTGATGATATTCTCTCATTATCTGTAACAAATGTTCCACAACAACATAAGGTTTTGGTGGAGGGATGTTATATGGAAATTCTGTACATTATGCATGCAAAATTGTTTTGTAAGTTTGCAACTTCTCTAATAAAAATATATTAAAAATACATATTATGTATATTTTTGAGGGCTTTTTTGAGTGTGTGTGTGCGCCCTTAAATTTGTGCCCAAGGCAAGTGACTTACTTATCTCACCTTAGTCCTGGTCATGTGAACTGGTTTAAACCAGGCACCAGAAATTATAGCCCCTGACAGATTTAGATTTAGATAGTTCTTATAGGCCACTATTGAAGAAAAAGGGAGGGACCCTCTCCCAGTACTCTTTCGTTATTGCTCTTGTCATTATCATGGAGGGACTCTGATTGGCTCTGCTTGGGTTCCATTTCCAGTCCATCAGCCAGTCACCAGGACATGATGTCGGAAAGATGTTGTGATGGACAGTCCTACTAGAAACACATGGCATGAGGACATAGTAGTTCCCTAAAGAGCTGGAAAGGTTAAAATGGTAAAAATCATATGCCCACCATATGAAACCTTTACAGCCTACCCTTGGGAGAATGAATTACTCCCTCACCAGTCTTCCTATAAAATTTTATATATTTCTAATTATCATAAACATCACATTTTATTACATTTAGCTGTTTACTCATCTATCTCCACTGATAGGCTGGGGGCAAGCTTTAATGGAATGTGATGAGAAGACTAAATGAGATAATGCTAGAGAAGTGCTTAGCAGAGTACCTGACATATAATGTATGCTTAATGAATATGGCCATAGTTCTTACTCTTTTCTCCTTTGGGGGTGATTAAAATGTTTTGGAACTAGATAGAGATGGTGGTTGCACAACATTGTGAATGCACTAAACACCACTGTAATGTACACTTTTAAGTAGTTAATTCTGTCATGTGAATTTCAAGTAAAAAAAAAAAAAAAAAGACTGAACTTTCCAAGTATTGGTGAGAATGGGAATGTGAAATGGTACAACCACTCTGGAAACTCTGATGGTTTCTTAAAAAGAATTCACTGGATTCTGCTTCCAGGTTTTTATTCAAGAGAAAAGAAAGGTCCATACCAAGATTTGTAGACAAATGTTCATAGCAGGTTTACTTGGAGTAGCTCAAACCTGAAACAACCCAAATGTCCATCAGCAGGTGAATGGATAAACAAATTGTGTTATATCCATATAATGGGGTACGGCTCAGCAAGCAAAAAGAATCAGCTACTGACTCATGCAACAACATGGATAAATTTCAAAATTATGCTGCGTGAAAGAAGGCAGATAAAAAAGAATATATAGCTTTGATTCGATTATACAAATTTCTAGAAAATGCATACGAATCTATAGTGTTGAAAGCAGAACTATGGATAACTGGGGGTAGGGGATGGGGCAGAGGACAAGAGTGGAGGGAAGGAGGGATTTCCAAGGGGCATGAAGAAACTTTTGAGGATGTTCATTATCTTGACTGTTGTTATGATTTCACTAATGTACACATGTCAAAAGTTATTGTATTGTGCACTTTAAACTTGTGCACTTTATTTTATGCCAATTCAACCTCCACCAAAAAAAACCTGTTTAAAGCAAATAAAAAGCATAGTGTCTCTCCTAAGATGTTATAAAGCAGGCCTCTCTGTGCTTTTCAAAGATTTTGATATATTAACGTACATGCTATTAGCATAACAATTCATTCAGTTTATTCCCCTTCTGTTTATAGCAGGACCACACAGAAACTAATGGTGCTCTTAAATTTGTGCCCTGGGAAATCTCAGAGAAGTGACTAACTCAAAATTAGGGACTGCTGTGTTTCCTACTTTAATCATAAGAAAAGCCACACTTCCCTCCCTATAGTCTAAGCTCTCTCATTTTTTTAGCAGTAACATCTTATATTCATAGTGTCTTTCACATTTTTTCCCCCAAATTCTGTAAGTATCTATTAAGTTCATGGGTTCTCCCAACACTTTGAGGGAGGTTTAAAGCAGTGCACCTCGAGTGTGGAACACAAGTTGTTACTGATCCACAACAAGATAAATATGAACCCTGAGAATAAGAATATAGAAACGGTTATAGCAAGTTCAAAGAGTAATTTTCTGACTGTTGACCCTGACAATAAAAAATCGGGGCTTAAATTTTATGTCTTATTTTTTCTATTTAATTCATTTTTATTGTATTTAAAGGAACTATCAATTTACAACCAACTGGAAATTTTAAAAAGTAAAACTAAAAATGTAAAGCAAAAGTTGGTCCTTCACCAAGGATGGTTTGAGAAACACTAGTTTAAAGGGTCTTATTTAAATACCATTTCCACACATATTATCACCTGGGCCACAGAGACACTCGGTGATTTACCCAAAGGCTAACAAGGAGTTATTTCACAGGACCTGGGGAAAACACAGATATGGTCTACTGGTCTTGTGTTCTCCACTCTCCTCCGGCTACTGAATCTCCTGCCTCTGATTCTCTGATTGTTCTTAGGTATGAATTGTTAAACTTTTGATTGCAGGTGACAGACAATGCTCATCTTAGGTTTCATACCAGTGCAACAGCTGACACTCCACAAAGCTGTGCTATAACAGTGAGGTTCTCTCTCTGATCCTCTTGAACCACGCCAGGATTTTCATTAGTATTGGATTTGCCTTGCTAAATAAACATGCTTATTGGGTTTTAATATATTAGGCTTCGCCACTCAGAGCTAGATTACATTGTCAATCATCTGTCCCATATTTTATTTTGTTTCCTCTGGGCAGGGGCATGTGTGATGTTATACATCTCGCCAAAAAAACAGCCCTCTGGATTGAAATCTGTTCAGGACATATAGCAAGATGTCAAATTAATTGTACCGAAATAATGAGTTAGCACCAAATGCTAATTAAATATTGATGAAAGTCATACTTTCAATTATCTTCATTATGGCACAATGTTTTATGTAGGCATTAAATGCTTGCAGTATGGATACGCCTGGTAATTAGCTGTGCAGTATTAAAAAAAAAAAAAGCCAGAGTTATTGCCCTCCATATTAAAAGTGCTTAGAAACCGCTTGGAAAATGGAAACTCTGAAATGAGGCATCATTTTTCTGAAACTATTTGAAATCCTACAAATTTAGTGCTGCTTGTTTATAGTATTGAAAGATCTTTCTTTCTTTTTTTTTTTTTTTTAATTGAGTAGATTAGAAGTCAGAAAACCACTAAGGCTCCTGGCAAGCTTTACTGATTCATGCATGTGTTTTGTTTTTTGTGTTTTTTTTCCCCACTCATATTATTTTTTGGCATCCTCTTCTCAAACACCTGCAACTGCATTTTACCCTTTTCCTACCAGTAGGCCAAACAGTTGCCTCCGGCAAATATGATCATTATTTCCATTTATTGAGCTGGGATT